>PVJH01000504.1:0-303788 GCA_004026705.1 Nesogale talazaci | reverse complement strand
AGTCCTGCCATTTTGGTCAGAGGTACCACTGAGCTTCCTGCCTGTCTCATCTCTTGCATGTCTCCTGAGACATGCACAAGGATGTGCCTGTGCCTTCCAGCCCTCAGGCTTGGCCTGTTGTTGGTAGTTGAACGCTGAGCCTGGCTCTCAGGATTTAGAACTTATCCAAAGGCTACCATGTTCATCAACCAGAAGATCTTTAATTGAGGGTGGAAGAGATTTAAAAAAATGTTTTATTGTGAAGAATGCTGAAGATTTTCATCTGAAATTTGTATATATTTTTTTATTTTAAGGAGGAGAAAACATCTTGAGATGGATGAAAAGTTTATGTTCTACCAAAGCCGCAGGAGAGAATAGTATCAGAGTCTACAGTGTTAGAATTTGGTTTGCAAAAGGCTATGGATAACAGTGGGAGCCCAAGAGACATTTGAGAGACCAAAATAGGAATGAAGCCTCTGGTGATTTCCCTTTCTCTGTCACGGAGGGGTGGGCAGAATGTGGTTACCAAATGGAAAGCATTGTAAAAATGACTCAAGAAGATCAAAATGATAAAGGTCTTGAATGGTTAAAAACTTGTCAGTTGGTCCCTTTGATGTACGTTAGGCCTGATCTGGTTTTCAACATTTTCGGTATGTTTGTTTGTTCATATTGGGGTTTTTCTCAGATGTCTTTTGTCATTGGGAGTGACCCTTTTGGTTTTTGTTACATATTTGTCTGTTTTTCAGTATATTAAACTCAGGATTGATGAATCTAAAGGAACAGCAATTACAATTAGGGTTTCTGGGGGTGGTACAATGATGGTGCAAGGGCCGGGGAGTGGTAAAGGGGGCTGATGTAAAGGAGTACTAGAAAGAAAATAATGTTTTGAAGTGGATTGGATAGCAATTGCACACTACTGCCTGATATGATTGAACTATGATGTGATATCTGATTTCACTCCCAATGAAATAGGTTTGGAAAAAACCCTTTACATTCTAGATGTGTATGATACAAATCAACCTCTGATTTTGGAGCTGTTGGTTATTCAACAAGAGTTGAGGTCGAACAATTATGTTCTACCAAAGCCGCAGGAGAGAATAGTATCAGAGTCTACAGTGTAACTGTACAGTGATTGAAGTCTTTAGTTGAGTGAATGGGTCTTGATAATGCCCTGGTTCTCAGTAGGCATCAGCGTTGCCTGCAGTTTCTCATTGAAGTACTGGTGGTCTGAATTACTCATTTTCTAGTGTTGTCATCATGCTAAGGCCCCCAAGGAAGTGATTTAAAGCAATAGGCATTTGTTATCTTTCCACTCTGGAGGTTAGACGTTGAATTTGGGAATTGACAGGGTTGCCTCAGTCTGTAGCCTGTTGAGAAGGCTCTTTCTCACTCTTTCCAGCTTCTGGTGCCCTAGTGCACGTTGACCTGTAGCAGCAGAACACCAGTCTCCACCTCAGTCTTCACATGGCCTCCATTGCTGGACCTTTCTCTCCTATCCTCTTCTTATTAGGGCATTGGTCATATTGGATTAGGGCACACCTTCCTCTAGTATGACCTCATGTTCACTCAACTGACTTCATCTACAAAGACACTGCTTCCAAAGAGTCCACTAGGTAGGGCAGGGTTAAGGGGACATGCTTTAACTCAGTGCCCTGAGCCTCATTGTGAGTACTTGCATTTTAAAATAGATTCCCAGATGATCCTGATGTTGCTGGCATGGAGATTCCCCTTTGAGAACCATTACATGAGAGATTTGGGCTGTAAATTAGTCTAGTCTAGACCCTTACTACACAGAGTATGACCCAGTACAGTGTCTGATTACCCAACAAGCAAGGGAAGCATGGGTTTACTTGTGCTTACTTATAAATTTGTAGTGAACAGTTTCAGATTTTCTCACCACATCAAAGACTGCTGCGAAGCCTGGCACTTTCCCAACCCTGCAGCACCTTCCTACAGAATTAAAGATTCTTTCCAAGTGTATAGTCCCTGGCAGTGATGGAATGCTAAGCAAGCAAGGTAAGCAACTGCTGTGACTTGAGTGGACCTGTTAACCCTAGCATAGTATGGAAATACACGTATGCCTGTACTTCTCTTTGTAAGTCATCCTCCCCGAGCCCAGTACTTGCAGAGCTCCTCCAATGCTGTTGAAGCTGATCTGCATTTGATGAGGTGCCGAACCCATGAGTGTCCACAGTCAACTTTGAGTAGCACTTCACTAAAAGCCCCCACCTCAACCTCACAGTGATTCAAACACTAGACAACCGTACTGTCAAGTCATTTTGTCACTCTGACCCCATGTGTGCAGAGAACAGTGCTCAGCAGGGTGTCCAGTTGCTCAGTTCTCAGGACAGGATCACCAGGTCTTTCTTTTTTGCCAGTTCTGAGTGGAATTGAGCCTCCGGCTTTTTAGTTAACAGCCAAGCATGTGAACCATTTGAACCAGCAAGGCTCCCTGCTATGAACCAGTAACCTGTTGGTTAGTACTGGATTCTCAGGATGGAAAGTTCCCAGAGACTAGTAACTTCCAGCTTTAATATAGTTCTGATTCAATGTGATCCGAGTCTCATTAAGAATCGGTTTTACACAGTATGGTCAAGAATGCCACTTGTTGCAATGTATACAAGAGGAATTCTTGAGAGCTGAATGGAGGGTGAACATGATCGTAGGACAGGAGGAAAGGGAAAGGAAATAGAGGGAAGAAGTAGAAGGCAAAAGATATTTATAGAGATATAGCTATGGGCATGTATATAGGAAATATATTATTTTATAATGAAAGGGATAGAGGCCAATGTACATACATTTGTATGTCAAGAATTAAGATAGCAGAGGAACTTTGGGCCTCTACTCAAGGTCTTCCAAAACACAGGAACACTTTGTTCTAACAGCCTAGCAGTCTTTGGTACTCACCTTCCTGACATGATTACTGAAGACAAAGTGGATGCATAATAAGCAAATGTGGTGGAGAAAGCTGTTGGTGCCCAGCTATCAGAAGAAAGAAGTAGAGGGGGGGGGGTCTACAATGTGGGGGGGGTCTTAAAAACTTGAAGCTAAACAAGTAGCCATCTAACAGGGAAGCAAATAGGCCCACAAGGAGGAAGCACACCAGTCTATGTGATCATGAGGTATCAACAGGATCAGGTATGAAAAGATCCCAGACAAACAATTATATCAACGTGTACAAGGGATGGAGAGGGGGGTGGTGGTGCTGGAGTAGAGACCTAAAGTCCATCTGTCAATAATTGGCCATCGAAACTAGGGTGCACAAAACACAATTATTCCTCTAGTTCCTGGATGATTTCCACCCCACCCCAACTACCATGATACAATTCTATCTTACAAATCCAGCTAGAGCAGAGTACACTCATTAGTACAAATACGAGCTTTCAATACATGGAATTCAGGACAGATAAAACTCTCAGGAACAGTAGTGGGAGTAGCAATAATATGAGGGTAGGGGATGGTAGAGGGGGACAATGGGGGAACCCATCTTAAGGTTGGATATATAGCCCAACCCCCAGGGAGATGAATCACAGAAATGTGCATGAAGGGAGTTAACAGACAGTGTAAGAAACAAAATAACAATAATATGTAATTGATGAAGGACTCAAGAGGATGGAAAGGTGGGGGAGGGAGGGATTAAAAGAGGAGATGATAGCCAGGGCTCAAGTAGAAAGAAAATGTTTTGGAAATGTTGATGACATATGTACAAGTGTACCAAATATGATTTAATTATGAATTTTTATAAGATTTGTAAGAGTCCCCTGATGAAATGATTAATAATAATATAAAAGAATGCTGCTTGTTTCTCTTTCATGCTTCTTCAAAGAGTGAAATGAGACTTATGAACATGACCAATAGAGACAAGCATGAGAGTTGAGCTTGCTTTTACCCAACGTACCCAAAACTCCAGGACAGACTCTCCTGCTTCTGTGATCCTGAGTGGGGACCAGCCCCATCCTGCATGCCAACAGTGCAGAGCTGTCAGTGCTAACCTGGGCCAAGCTGGCTGCAGCACTCCATGTGTGTAGGCAGGTGTTTAGCATCAAACAACACTGCCCTGGACCTGAGCAACTTGGAGAAAAAAATGTAAGTGAAACTTAAACAATTATGATAAGAACCAGTCGACCACCCACTCCTTTCTACCCCCTTTCCACCTCCTGTCTCTGCTCATGAAGTTCAGATTCCTCGCAGAACTTTTAGATTGGCAGACACTGACAACAAGGTCCCCATGAGCCTCCTAATCAATGGAAGATTTACTAGAGATTCTCACTTCATTCTGTCTGACTCCAGTGCTAACGCCATTCTGGTTTCCATGACCTTGGCCAGCCTCTTTCAACCTCCAGGCCTTGGTGTTTGCATCTGTCTCAAATATTCTTACCCAAGCTCTTCACATCCTTATCCTGAGATGAAACACCTTGGCCTTCCTGTTTCAAGCGGTCCTTGCTCCCTCTTAAACTTGGTGTCATCACCCCGTTCATTTACTTTGTAACTGTTGTGTTTATCCATCATCAACATGGAAAATCATTTCAGAACTCAGTGGTACAAAATAAAATCAATGTATTAAAAATAATGTTAACAATTTAATGTAGAGCATCCAGATGTCATATGTGTGCATTTATTTTTTCCAAAAATAAAATATGTCAAGCTGTTAACAATATACAGGAACTCTGGGGACATCTGAGTTCTCCTTAATGTTTAAGTCAATGGTGGCACAGTGGATTAAACACTACACTCCCAATCAGCCGATGCTCCTGGGGGAGGGGGGGAGAATGAGGCTATCTGCTTCCCAAAGGCTTACTGTCTCCAAAGCCCTGCAGAGCAGAGCACTTCCACTCTGTTCTCCACAGTTCTTACACGTTGGCATCTACTCATTGGCATTAGATTTGTTACTGATTTTTTGTGTCTTTTAAGGTCAATTTAAAAAGTCAGGAAAAGGGAGAAAGTTCTATCGACCCTGACAGCGTAGCTAATGCATGTAACTGCGACTCTATGTCACTGGGATACTATCACGTTTTCATTCAAATTCAAGAACTCTTTTTTTTCCTTTCAACTCTTATACACCATAAAGCCTCAATACTCCAAAACTCCCAACTCACTGCTTTGGAGTCGCTTCCATCTCATCGCAACCCTATCCGGGTAGGCTAGCACTGCGCCTGCGGGTTTCCCAGACTGTCATTCTCTTTGGGAATGGAAAGCCTCACCTTTCTCCCACAAAGTGCTATTGGCTTCAAACTGCAGACTTTGTGCTTAGCAGTCCAATGAATAACCACAATGTCATAATAGTACAGCTGTTTCTTCTCAAATTTTCCTTTCATTTTGAAAAATAATTTTATCTCATCAATATCATCATTTGAAACCAGAGTATTTTCTAAATTATTTTACTCTGTTATGAGGTCTGTATCCCTCCTTTACAGATTTTCTATTATCTTTCAAATGCTCTTTAAAGATAATATTACTTTTACCTTAAGTTTGATTCAAGGATTGAGATAAATTGTCATTACATTAGTTTTCAATCAATGTGTTTCTAATGTCTTACTAAGAGTTCTAGTTTATTGACTAGGCAAAGACTTTCCAACTGTGTGACTTCTAGCAAACTATGGATAATATTGAGAAAATGGAAATCTCAGAACACTTGTCTATGCTCCAAGAAATTGTACATAGACCAATAGTCATTAATTGAAAGGAACAAGGGGTTATTATATGGATTAAAATCAGGAAAGGTATGTATCCAAGTTGCATATTTTCACCATATTTATCTAACCTGTATGCTGAACAAATAATCCAAGAAACTCGATTATTTGAAGAACTAGCTTCGGAACTGATGGTGAACTCATTACCTACCTGTGATATGTAGATGCTACAACCTTGCCTGCTGAAAGCCAAGAAGACTTGAAGATCAAAGACCATCATCTTCCATATGAATTATACCTTAATGTAAAGAAAACAAAATACAACTCGACAGAGTCATAATGATAAAGAGTAAAGACTGAAGTTGTCAAAGATTTTATTTTACATGGATCTACAATTGATGCTAACAGAAATTACAATCAAGACATCAAATGGCATATTGTACTGAGGCAAATCTCTGCAAAAGACCTCTTTAAAGTATTAAAAACGGACTGTGCTTGACCCAATCCATGGACTTCAATTGCTTCATATCCATGTGAAAACTAGGCAATGAATAAGGAAGACCACAGAAGAATTGATGCATTCGAAATATGTTGTTGTTGAAGGGTATTGAATAAACTATGGACAAACAAACCCATCGAGGCCTCGGCGGTGTTTCATTCTGCTGTAGAATGATGGCGATGAGTTAGAACCACCTGCATCACACCTAACAGGAAGGTTAGCTTAATTTTTACCCACATAACAAATCTCATTGTTCATGGTTAATTGCTCACTTTGCAACCTTATCATAACTTTAAAGTTTGCAAAGTGTCCAAAATTTATTCAACTTATGCCCATTTGTCATGAAAAAGTAATATTTCATGCCATTATCAGCTATTACACCATGGAGTTTTTGCATCCCATTAACAAGTTAACTTTTAGGCTGTTAATCAAAATGTTCATCGATGTCATTAACCATTAAGATCAACTCTACTTTGAGGAGGTAAGTCTCTCCTACCCATAGCCTTGCTATCTCCT
Organism: Nesogale talazaci; assembly: GCA_004026705.1. NCBI lineage: Eukaryota > Metazoa > Chordata > Mammalia > Afrosoricida > Tenrecidae > Nesogale > Nesogale talazaci. Next base: position 297,164 of record PVJH01000504.1, on the reverse strand, counting down.
GGTCTTATTCTGAGGGACTTCCAGTCGGAGGAGCTCTAGTGGTGTAGTGATTGTGTGTTGGGCTGCAGTCCACAGGACAGCAGTTCAAAACCACCAGCATCTACTTGAGAGAACCGTGGGGCCGTCTCCTTCAGTCGAGAGGTAGGTTCCGAAATTCACAGTGCTATTTCTACCTCATCCCATAGGGTCGCTGTGAGGCAGTATTGACTTTAGGGCAGTGGGGTTTGGGAGCGTTTTCTTCCCCCATCCGAGGGAATCATCCTTTTTATGCTATATCAGACAATATTCTGCTGCTATTTTTAATATTTCTAGTGACTCAATGACAGTGAGTTTTGAGTTTAATCTCCTTGTTGTAGACCAACTATTCCTTCTTACTTTGCTCTTAGTCTGGATGCTAAGCTGAAACCTGTTCACTACGGGTGACTCTGCTGGTATTTGAAATACTGGTAGCAGAGAGTCCAATATCATTGCAACATGCAAGCAACCACGTTATGACAAATGGACAGAGCAATAGCAGAATAGTCACAGTATAAAGAATCATTGCCAGAGATAGTGCTGGATGATGACCCTCTCCATTCAGACATCACTTAAAAAACAGTTGGGGAATACTACCTGCTCAAAGTAGTGTTGACCATAATCCTGTGGATAAAGTGAAGCTCCTTGGAACTTTATTTTATGTTGTGGCACGAGTCAAAAAGAGAAGAAACAGCTGTAAACATCCAATAACAATCAGAGCATGGAATGCATGGCAATCAGAGCATGGAATGCATGGAATGTTAGGACAATCGGAAGTAATCAAAAATCATATGGAACAAATAAATAGTGACTCCTCGCCATTAGTGAACTGAAATGACTGATACTGGCAATTTTAAATCAGTCAATCATATGGGTTATGGTGCCAGTAATGACAAATTCAAGAGCAATGGTGTCAAATTCATTGTCAGAAATAACACTCAAGATCTATTTTGAAGTACAATGTTGGTCATTATAGAATAATATCTATATACCTATAGTGAAGTCCATTTAATACAGCTTTTCTTAAAATTTATTTGTCAATCACTAAACTAGTGGTAAATGCCAAAAAACAAATTCTACTATTTTTTTCAGTCTCATATTGATCAAACATACAATCTAGATATATGAATAACTATTGGCAAAATGAATGCAGAAGTTGGAAACAAACAGAATTGCTCAACAGTTGTAAAATAGGGCCTTGGTGGAAGCAATGAAGCTGAAAATCACATGCTAGTAATTTGCAAGACCAAGGACTTCTTCATTACCAATGCCTTTTTCAACATAAACAGCAACTATGTACATGGACTTCTGCAAATGTACTTTGCGGAAGTATCTGGGAGAAGAGATGATGGAGAGGCTCTATATCAGTGTCTAACAGGAGGCCAGGGGCTAACTGTGCCTACTTAATACGTAAGTTCCGATGGGAGCACTGCTAACATAGTGGGTTACATGTTGACCCTTGAGCAGAAGGTTGGCAGTTTGAAAGCACCAGCTGTTCTGCAGCAGAAAGATGAGACTTTCTACTCCCATAAATATTTAAAGTGCAGAAACCCACAGAGAGAGAGAGAGTCCTGTTTTGTCCTAAAATGTTGCTATGATTCAGAATTGACTTATTAGCATTGAGTTTGAAATTTGGGAAGTTCAGTCTGAATTTAAAGAAAATTAAAACAAGTCTATGAGAGTCAAAAATAGGGCCTTGAGTTTATCCCACCTGAATTTACAGAATGTTTCAAGAACAGATTAAACACATGGAAAATTAATGACAAAAGACAAGTTGTGGGATGACATTAAGAACATCACACTTGAAGAAACAAAGGTCATTGAAAGATAAAAAGAAAAGACAAGATCAAGATTTCAGAAGGGACTGAAACTTTGCCTTATCGTAGAGTAGTTAAGACAAATGGAAGAAATTAAGTAAAAGCTGAATAGAAAACCTCAAAGGGAAGCTTCAGAAGACAAAAGTATTACAGTGAAACATGTTAAGACCTGAAGCTAAATAACTGAGGAAAAACATCCTCAACATATCTCAGGCTAAAAGAACTAAAGGAAATTCAAATGTTGGGATCTACTGTTGAAGGATTCTATGAACAAAATATTAAACAATGCAGGGAGTTTCAACAGAAGATGAGAGAAAAACACAGAGTCACTGTACCTAAAGAATTGGTCAGCATTCAAACATTTCAAGGATTGATGACCAAGAACCAATGAGCTGAAAGAAGTTCAAGTTGCACTGAAGGTATTAGCCAAAATCAAGTCTCCAGGAATTGATAGAATACTAATTGAAATGTTTCAGCAACCTGATGAAATGCTGGAGCACTCATGCAGCTAATATGAGAAGCTAGATTGAGTCTAGGATGAAGAAACTGGCATCACAATTAGAAGAAGGTTTATTAATAATTTAGGATATGTAGATGACACAAACCATGCTTGCCGAAAGTGATGAAGACTTTGAGCACTTGCTGATGAGATTAAAGATTACAGTCATCAATATGAACAACTCTGCATAATGAAAACCAAAATTCTCACAACTGGTATAATAGACAACATCATGAAATGTGGAGAAAGATCAAAGTTGTCAAGAATTTTGTTTTCCTTGAATTTATAGTCAATGCTCATGGAGAAGTCAAGAAATCAAATTATGTATTGTGTTAGGCAAATCTTTATGTGTTGAAGAGCAAGGGCGTCATTTAGAAGAGTATGGTGAAACTGACTCCATCTATGGTATTTCAATCACCTCATATGCATGTGAAAGAGGGACAATGAATAAAGAAAGACTACAGAAAACTGATGCATATGAATTATGCTGTTTGTGAAAAATATTGAAAGTACTATGGATTGGCAGAAGAATAAACAATTCTGTCTTTCAAGAAGTACATCCAAAATGCTCTTCAGAGGTGAGGATGGTGGGACTTCATCTCATGTGTTTTGGACATGTTATCGGAAGAGATCAGAGCGTGGAAAAAGCTCTTGGTAAAGTTCAAGTTCAGCCCCAAAGCAAAAGCCCCTCTACGAGATGGATTGACTAGTGGCTTCAACAATGGGCTCAAAAATAAGGTCAACATAACATCGACTTTGCTTTACTGTACAACAACACTGTATTTTATAGTCACTCTATTAAATTACTCTGGGAGAGAGATGCGCTGTCTGCGCCAGTACAGACGGACAGTTTCAGAAACTCGACAGAGCTAATCTACTCTGTCCTCTAGAGTCACTAGGACAAGATTGCAGTGAGTTTGTATATTATAGTAAAAACAAGTCTTAGACTTTGATAACATAAAAAGGGCAGGATGCAAAAATATATTCGTAGAAATGAATTAGCCTAAACAGAAAATTCACAGCCATCAAACTGATTATGAGTCGTAGAGATCCTGTATATCATTTCCAAAGTTTTTTGTTTTGTTTTCCTCTTCCTTCCACCCCCACTGCCATAACTATCAAGTGTTTGGGGAGCAGACAGCCTTATATGTCTCCCATGCAGTAGCTAGTGCACTTGAACTGCTCACTTTGCATCTAGAGGGCCAGCTCTTAACCCACACTGCCTCCAAGAATCCATGAATTAGAAGTGAACTCACTCACTGCCATGGAGTCGATTCCAACTCATGGCAATGCTACAGGGTTGAGTAGAATTATCCCTGTGGTTTCTGGGACTAAATGTTTATCTGAATAGAAATATATTTTCCCCCATGAACAACTGGTAGTTTGTTTTTACTACTGACTTTTTGGTTAGCAGCTCAACTATGCCACCAAGAATCCTGAAATTAGAGTTAGTATGCCTCTAATACATGTTCTAGTAGATTAGAAAAAAAGGTTAGATTCAGTTTTATATTTGAAACGTTTCTGGATTCATTCCATTCAAAGGCTCATTTTATAACATTTTCATTTAATTTCCCAGTCTTTTTATAAAAAGGCTCACTTCACAATGATGCTAACAAATTGTTTTCAGTACAATAATAGTACATCACAATTAAAACATTAATTTTCTTTCTAGTAGTTGGTGGTGTTTTTTAACATTTCAATTTATGAGGTAAATATAAAAAATGTAAACACATAATAGACAAGGAGTGATGGTACCCTTACATCAAGCTCCAATATAAAAATGTGTTCATCAAAATTCCATGCCATTTTCTATTTCTTGGATTAAAATTAAACCAAAACCAAGCTCACGTCTAATCGTGTCGATGCCACTCATATCGACCCAATAGGACAGGTAAAAATTTTTCCTGTGAGTTTCTGAGACTGTAACTCCTGGGTTTATTCCAGGGATCAGCTAGTGATTTTGAACTACTGATCTGGCAGTTAGTAGCCCTCCAGGAACCTTGGAAATGTATGTAATTTGTTTATTTACCAATTTGCTTGCTTGAAACTTGATGTGATCCTTTCAGATTTCTGACATCAAGTGTTCCTAATTGCTGAGTGTTTTGCACAGTTTTAAGTACAAAAAACGAGTCAAGCAGGAAACAAATCGGGGACTTTGACTGGCATGTGACCTCCCCTCCAGTAACAGTAGTCATCATCCATAGCTGCTAAGCTACTTGGCCAAATCAATGAAGGATGCCCTTATCAGCCATGTACCAGAGAACCAAATCACATGTAAGAGTGGCCAATGTAAATAGAATATAAATAGTTATTTGATCTTGTTTACAATTTAACGTTTTTTGTTGAATTGAAAATAGAGGAGTGACAATATTTAACAAGGTGACAAGGATAATGGTGTTTATTTGTGTCTGGATTCACAGATCTTTTTTTTTTTCCCCCCATTTCTTTTCTTTGCTTGTTTCAATTCCATTCAAATTCAAACCACAGTTTTAGCTTCTTCACAGCATGGGCACCTCAAGGTAGTGTTTGCTTGCTTTATGTGGTGGCTGAAGACTTCAAGAGTTAAATGTTACAGCAAGTTTTTATTACCTGGCCTTGTAAGTCATAATTAATACACTTTATTAAATGCCCAGAATCAAAGGAGGGGAAATAAGACCTTACATCTTTTTTATATGTGTGGCATTTTTTGGATCATTTTATTGTGCTTTAGGTGAAGGTTTATGAAGCAAATTCATTTGCCATTCAATATTTCATACACCCATTGTTCTATGGCATTGGTTGAAATCACAGCATTGTATCAGGCTCTTCCTATTTCCATCTGGGTTTCAGGTTTCCTTTTGCCCAGTTTCCCTCCCCTTTCCTTGCTTATCTTTGTTCTTAGGAAAAGGTTGCCCTTTTTGTCGCATATAGTTGATTATTCTGAGGAGCCTACACCTCTCTGGTTTGATAGTTCTTTGATAGTCCTATCTTATTTGTTTCATTCTGGTATACACAGGATCTCTATGAGTTGAAAGTGATTTTTTTTGTCCTGTTTTATTTTTGTCATTTTATTGTGCTTTGGGTGAAACATTTAGGCAGCAAATTAATTTTTCATTCAATATTCTAGTAAATCTAATCATTTTTTTGCATTTGATTTTGCTTCTACATTTTTCTCCTATGTCACCTAGGACTCTTTCCTTGTGTCCCTGGCCAAAGTGGTTGGCAGTCGTAGTTGGGCACAATCTAGTTTTTCTAGTATCAGGCCAGATGAGGCTGTGGTTCATGTTGGCCATCAGTCATTCGGACTTACTATTTCTTTTCATCTTTGGTTTTCTTCAGTCTCCTTTGTTTGAGGTGGGCAGACATCATAGTTGGCAACTCACAAGCTTTTAAGGATCCAGACACTACGTGCCACACTAGGTTATAGAACACTGTTTCTACTATCTTACGTTGATTGAAATAGATATTGCTCCAAACTATCATCCTTACCTGTTATGCCTAACCCATGGGATGTTTGGTGAGTTATATTCAATGAATGTGGCCCTTCCAGCTATAATCCCATATGTGATATAATTCTAGATCTCATATGCCTGTGGCTACTAGCAGTCCCATTTTTGGAGTGCATTTTCTGCTAATGAAAATAGAGATTAAAATCTATTCTTAGAAGAGGAGGTGAATCTTTGTTTAATTGTTATCTTGATTACTCTTTCTCATAATGGATATAAGGAGTGATATGCTACAGCTGAGAGGAGAAAGGCTGCTTCTAGAATGACCTGGGGAAAAGCTTGGTTAATTAACATTAATAGGAGGCAGGTGCACATGAGAAACATCTCACCAGATTTGGCCATTACATGTGCATAAATAAGATACAATCCAGGGATGGAGAATAGATTATTATATGGGGTGAAGAGTTATATGCTAATTTGATTGCATCACTGATATTCAATGTTAACTCCCACCAAATGACCTTTCCCTGCATGAGTCAAGTAAGAAGGTGGGGGGAGATACTGATAGGATTTACCTGTGAGTAATTGGATGAACAGGATTCCCTGAAATGCCTTCCTATTTTACGTAAAATGAACCCTTAGAGAAGTAGAGGGTGTGATCTCATCACTGGGAAGAGCCAGGAGAGAAGCATGTTGTCTGGCCCAACTCTGACTTACCTCTGCCTCAACATTGCATTTGAGACCGAACAGCAGCCACCACCATGTGAGACATTTCCTCAAAGTTTCATTAGTTTCAGTGGGACGTTGCGGCAATCAGTAGAACCCAGAAAAGTAAGGGAATATACTCAAGGAACGTTAGGAAAAAATGGAGCAAGCTAGTATCTTAGAAGAGTTAGACATTTGGGACTTTTTCAATCTCCTTGGGATTAGTTTGGTTTTAATTTTTTTTGGTATTAATTCTTACAAAAGAAATGAATACCGTGTTCATTTAGTTATGCCTAAGAAGCTTTTTGGTTGTGTCCTCTTTGTGCTCTAATTTTATATGTGAATATAGGAGAGGGCTTCAAAAAGGTCATGGAAATGGGGATGAAAAGATAATCGACCTTTTTCTGTAAACTTGTGGCAAACATGTGCAGGACATATAGATATGTAGGGGGAAAACAACAACCATACACATGTGTAAGCCTGTACATTTTATTGGGGAGTGACTTTCAGAAAGTCTGTGGGATAAAAGATCTTATGAATCCAACCTTAGGAAATGCAACCCTCAATATATAATTATGGTATCTATACGATCTTTTTACTTTTCTATTATATTTTCTTCCCTTGAGCTTGTCATTTCTGAAGGCTGAAGCCTTGTTTGCTTATCCCTATATCCTAGGTATAGGAACTCAGAATAGTGATATGATCATCATATAACTTATGCTACAATGAATGCCCAAATGCCATGATAAATTTATGCTCTGACTCAATTTTTTACTGAAACTAAAAGACATCATTTGGGAAATGGCCTTTCCCTTGACTGGTCTTCTTTCTAAGAATGCAGTAATAACAATAAGAAGCCCCTCTGATCTTCTTTCCATTAAATTTTCATTCTTCCAAAGGCTCTCACTTGAAAAACACAGGCATCTTGAAACATTTAATCTATTCCTCAGTCTTTTCTGCTTTAGAAACCTATATTCCAGATTCACATCTTATAGATACAATGGTGCTAACCAAGCATCACTCTTTCTTCCATGTAATCTAGTTTTCTAGCAGTACTCCAAACTTCTTGGAGCAGGAAGGCTGCCCAAGGAATTTTTTTCTAGAGATGTTTAATTAAATGGCTATTGTCTACATTTCCCCTAACCAAATATTGAGGCACTTGTCCTCTGATTCAGTTTGCATATTTTTTTACGTATGTCGAAGGAAGTGTTTACTGGGCACATTTGGTTCCGTTGAAGTGCTAACCTTTACTTAGCTCCCTTTTACCTACCATATGTCTTACTTAAATATACGAAAGGCATTTGGAGACAAGTGGAATGGAATTTAAGTAGATCTAGACAATGCTTTCTAAATGGACTTCTAAAATTTTAGTTGCTAATCTCATGGGCCTGGGATTCTGTACACAAAATGTGTTTTCTCTGGCTAGGGATTGTAATGATGTATCTCCCTCACTTGATTTTCACATGAGCCAAGCACCATCTCCCATCAACATTTGTGTCACAAGTTCCTTATTGCAATCTTTTATTTTTATTTTTTTATTGCAGTCTTTTTTGATCAATGAACAACATCAGTTCCCAAATCCTATTGATGTATTTCATTTCCATTTCAAATTGTTGCTCTTTGGGCTATTTTGCGTGTGAGCCACTTCACTGTGAGCTATAGTAATAACAAACTACATGTGCAAACTCAGAAAAGTTTATTTGCAAGCAGAAACCTTGGATCAGCAACAGTACAACATTGTCCAAACACAATATATTGTGAACTGTCTCTAGTACACATTCCCTCAAAAAGAGCTACAATCTGGATATGCCGCAGAAATGTAGCAGGAGTAAATTGTCTCTCAAGGTCAGCACCTCATACTACTAGACGTATTTCATGATGAGACATGCTCCTACCCCCTTGTTGGTGAAGGGAGATGGAGCTTGGCTGGCTCGGGAGTCCAGTAGGACTGGATATAGAACATGGGCACAGTAGGGCATCCTAATCATGGCCAGGGTCACAACAATGATGAGGTCTCTTAATGGACTAAAAGAAGGCTCTTCACCTAGCATAGTAATTGTGACACAAGTAAGCTCTTACCCTTATCTCTTGACTCAGATCGCCCCCCCACACACACACACATTCACAAGTCTTAGGTCAATCACAAAATGAACTAATTTTTTTTGGGGGGGGCATCACTGCTCTCCTGCGGTGGGAGTAGGAGGCCCAGCCCCACTGCTGGAATTGAACCTCCATCCCAGTGGGCCGCAGTCCCGCGCACAACCACTACGCCACCGGGGCTCAGCCCCCAAAATGAACTAAATTTAAGCCAAAATTTTTGTCCTATTTTTAATTAGTGTTATTTTTCCATGAATGGATAAATAATCTTCCCAGATTTTTTTAGTATTTTGAAAAGAAGAGCCTACCTCATATACTTTTGTTTTCCCAGTGGGACCTATATTAGTCTTCAGTCGTTGTTAGCATCGCAGATTGTTGTAAATATTCTTGACTCTGTGATGATTATTAGTCTCTCCTGATCCTGTTCTCAAGCATCATTGTATAAATAAAAATGTTTGTTGGAAGTATACTTCCAAATGTCTGCCTCTCCTCCCATCCTTTCCCATCATCTCCTTTATTTCTTCTCTCTCTTCCTTCTATACTAAAGTGACCAGATATCTGCTTTTTAACAATTTAACAATGTCCCTCAGCATTTTAAAATTAAAATAAATATATTACACTACTGTTTTTGCGTTCTATGAAATTTTTTGTTGCTCCAAAGAGATGAAATTTTTATTCAAGAACCCACCTCCACCCCCCTTCAATGTGTCCCGCTGCTTACAATCTGGTCAAGTTATCTACCCTCTTCTGTTGTCCTCCCCCCTCTGCCTTTCAGTGATGGTTTGCTCTCATTGTGGAAATACACAGCTGCGGTTAGTTTGCTTTTCTCCTAAACTTTGGTTCTTAACCTTCACTTTCTTTTATATTTATCATTAATGGTAGCACACTGATATAACTGATTCTTACTGAAAACAAATATATTAGAGCCCTTAAATTTCATGAACAATGATATACAATTATTGAGGTCCTCAGGGAATCCACTGCTAATCTTCCAAAGTAGATCTCCAGGTTGAAGTGCTGCTAAGCAATTAGAGGAACCACACCGATAAGAGGTCTGAAGTCTAAGGATATAAAAGTGCACTACTTAAATAAGCTTTGAAGAAGCCAGCAAACGAATAAAATTCTTTCTGACAAAAAAACAATGAAGCCTGGAAGTCAGATTTCACATATACTCTTTTTTAAAATCATTTGATTGGGGGCGTATAACTCTTATCACAATCCATTCATACATCCATTGTGTCAAGCACATTTGTACATTTGTTGCCCTCATCATTCTCAAAACATTTTCTTTCTACTTGACCCCTCCCTCCCCACCTCCCTTCCTCCTCTTGATAATTTATGAATTATTTTTTTCATGTCTTACACTGACCAATATCTCCCTTCACATACTTTTCTGTTGTCATTCCTCTGGGAGGGGGTTATGTGTAGATCATATTATGATCAGTCCCCTCTTCATGCTCCCATTTTTTCCTTCCCTTCCTATCTTGGTTCTGAGAGGTTAATCTATCTTGGATTCCCTGTGTTTCCAGTTCTTATCTATATCCACTTCATATTCATGAGTACTTTGGGAAGTGGGTGTAAAATGGGTGCTTGTGTTCAGAATAGAATTGCAATGCTTTGGGACTTCCATAAACACAATAGACTCCATGTGTGAGCTGTCTGATCGACCGCATGCCTTTGCAGTGTGGACCTTGTTTTTTTACCAAAGTTGGTAACATCATGAGTCCAGCTAGATACTGGACAAGCTTCCTGACAAGCATGATTGCATTGTAGTGCAGTAAACTCAGCATCAGAAATAAATGTTTGAAAACAATGAGAATAAATATTATCATTAACTTGGCAGTTGCACTGTGGGAGGCCACATAAACTCCTGAAATCTTCAGTAATTGAGTCACTGTGACTTTAATATCTTTGTAAAAAATGGAGAGGCAAGTTCAGCCTTGCTGCCCCCCAGCTTTTATGGGAGGAGGCTTCCTTCTTATCAGAAGAAGAAATATTTTCTCTTATGCTAATGAACTGCATTTGTATGCACAGACCACTGTTTCCAGTGCTTTTCATTATAGCACCTCACTTGATCCTCCCAAAGATGTGGTATTTATATTTGTTTTATCTTTTGATAAGTGTCTTATCTATTCATAAATGCTTGGTGAAACAATGCATCAATTTCGTAATGTGAGCCTTCTAAACAACCCTTGAATATAACTCATTGGAATGACTGCTCAGTAGCGCTTGCAGGGATGCTGACTCCATTTCCACTGCCACTATGCCATTTTCTGGCCCAAATGGTCTTGAATCTTGAACTTTGAACAAAGATTAACTTATCCTGTCCATATTAGCTCAGAATCTCAAGTTATATTAAAGTGGAAGGAAGAGCGGGATTGCTATACCGGCTTATCGGCCATCTTACTGAGTCTCTGCCTGGAAGAACAGCATTAAATGGTTCATTACAAACATTCCTGTGAACTGTAACTTTGACTTTTCTAACTGTGCATAGGTCCATGGGAGAAAGCAAACAACACTTTGTTTAATCCTGTAATTTTTTCTTTTAGGAGTTTGAAGAATTTCCTCACATCTTTCTTCTCCCAAGAGGAATCTCGGGGGCAGCATCACTGTCTGAAGGTGTCTAGGGTTTTAACAAGAGTCCCAGTAACTGGTGAGTAAGGACACTACGATTTGATTAAGTGTTGACCTAAAGATCAAGTCCTGCTGCATAGCTAAGGGAGCAAGCCCTCTTTCTAGAAAACAGCTCGACAACTGAATCTATTATAAATTCATACTTATAGTGACCTCCCAGTATAAGGTAGACCTGCCTCTTTAGGGTTCTGAGACTGTAACTTATATTGGGACTAGAGAGCAGGGCTTCTGTGCTAGGGCGACATGATTTAGCATTGACTAGATGGCAGTGAGTTTTGAGAATCTGATTATGAAAGCTTTAGGTTTATAGTTCATGGTAAATTTACTATTGTTTCCCCACTATCATGATCCCAATTCTACCTTACAAATTTGTGTAGACCAATGCATGTACACTGATAAAGATCAGAGTTGGAAACACAGGGGATCCAGGATGGAGAAACACTCGGGACCAATAATGAGAGTAGAGATACCAAGAGGGGAAGAGGAATTGTGGGTGTCGAAACCCCCTCCTAGGAGTATAGACAACAGTAAAGTGGGTGAAGGGAGACATCAGTCAGTGTTAGACATGAAAAAATAATAATTTCTAAATTATCAAGGGTTAGTAAAGGAGGGAGGGTGGGGAATGTTGGAAAATGAGGAGCTGGTACTAAGGGCTCAAGTAGAAAGAAAATGTTTTGAAAATGGTGACAGCAACAAATGTACAAATGTGCTTGATACAATGGATGTCGGTATGGTTTGTGATAAGAGCTGCATGAGCCCCCATAATATGATTTTTAAAAAGACAATTTACTCTTGTTGTTAGCTGCTGTTGGGTGAGACCCCGTGCATGTACAATAGGATTCCATCATTTTGATCCATCGAGTTTTTCAGTGGCTGATTTCAGAATTGGATCTAGGCCTTTCTTCCTACTCTTCCTAGAGTAACTCTTACTGCAGGTTTCTAGCTCATGTGACCTCCAACAGTGCAACTGCCAAGTTAATGATAATATTTATTCTCATCATTTCAAACATTTTTTTTTGTGGGCATCACTACCTCTGGTGGTCGTGGGCACTACCCAGTGCTGCTCCTGAGAGCCGCCCCTGGATTTGAACCACCAAGCCCTCTGGCCATAGTCCCGTACTCAACCACTTACGCCACTGGGGCTCAGTCCTATTTCAAACATTTATAAATCAATTTATTCTTCTCTTTGAATAACTTTAAATTTTGTATATCAAAAAAAAAACTTTATATGTGAATTAGGTGAAATCTTTTTACGGGTACTTTGTCCATTCCTAGACCCTTTGTTGATGGCTAAAAGCTTTTATTGCAGTTTTGACTTCTTTCTTCGATTCATATACTACCTCCTGAAATGGTTGAATACTGACCAAATTCTCTTTGGATTCATTCCATCTTCTATTGATGCTTTCTTCATTATTCAGTATTTTGCTTCAGTATGTCAACTTGAGGCTTGGATTTTTAAAATTAAGTTCTTTAAACTTTAGATATGCTGAGAATGTTCTTTTGTTTGGCTTTGTAACTTCAAGTCTTTGCACATTTCTTTGTAATGCTTTACTTTATCTTCCCTAGCTGCCTTTTTGAAAATTTCAATTCACATTTCTTCCATGTGTTCTAACTGTTCAAGAGCAAGTTTGAGTCTCTTCTGACATCCCCTGGTTCTTTACTCTCTTACCTTTCCCACAGCCTTTCGCTTTCTTCCTACGTGATGTTCTTGGTCTCATCCCACAATATGCCTACCATCTGGTCGTGAGGATCCAGTGCCTCAAATCTGCCCTTGAGATGCTCTGTAACTCAGGTGGGACACATTCCAAACCATACGTGCTCTTGCTTTCACTTTCTTCAGCTTCAACTTCAATGACCATATGAGCAGTAATGGTCTGTTCCACAGTTGGCTCAGGGGTTCATTTTGACTGTTAATATTGAGCTTCTTCTTTGTCTCTTCCTGCAGATGAAGTCAATTTGAATCCTGTGTATTCCCACTAGTGAGGTCTGCTGTTTATATTGTTGGAAAATGGCTTTTGCAAAGAAGAAATTGTTGATTTTTCAAAATACTATTGTATGATCCATCTTGTCTATTACTGAGAAAATATATATATATATATTTGGGCATCACTGCTCTCCAGTGGTGGGAGTAGGAGGCCCAGCCCCACTGCTGGAATTGAACCTCCATCCCTGTGGGCCGCAGTCCCAGTGGGCCGCAGTCCCGCGCACAAGCACTACACCACCGGGGCTCAGCCCAAGACTATATTTTCTAATGCTTGATTCTTCCTAGTTGTTTCCAACTTTGGCTTGTCTGTTACCAGTTATTTTCAATGCATCATGATTGTATGTTTGATCAATTTCAGGCTGCATAAGTTAGCATTATTCATCAATTTCTTCATCACTAGCTTTGGTGGTTGGTGTATAAATTTGCATAAAAGTTGTGTTAGGTGGCGTTTTCTGTAGGTGAGTTTATGTGTATAAGACAATATTATACTTTAAGATTTTGAAATTTTCTTTTGAATAATAAATGTGTTATCATTTCTCTTGAATCGATTGTTCAACACAAAATGGCCAATACTAGTCCATTTTCACTCACAAATACCTAGGATATCTATCTTTGTGTTACACCATTATATTTTTGATGACTTCTAATTTTCCTAGATTCATACTTTGTACAGTCAACATTCTGATTAATGAATGTTTATAGCCATTTCTTCTCTTTGAGTGGTGCCCCATCAGCAAGTGAAGGAACCCAAAGTTTTACTCCATTCATCTCATTATGGTTAGCTCTAAAGACAGCTCTTCCTGAATCATATTCTGAGTGCCTTCCAACCTGAGGAATTCATCTTCTGGCACTATTATCACAAAATGTTGTAAGGTTTTCAGTGGAGAATCCCTCAGAAGGAGAATACCTTCCTCCTAGTCTCTTCTTGGTCTGGAAGCTCTGCTGAAACCTGTTTCATGTGGTTGACCCTGCTGGAGTTTGAAGTACTGATGGCATCCGCTTCACAGCAAGGGGCAACCATCATATCACAACAACACTAGTTCTCCCACTCAAACTCATCTGGTTTTCGTGGATCACTACAGTCCTGCATCTTGTGTGTCCACGTTTATGTATGGGAATACTCTTAGCCCAGTCTAATATGTTCCTTGAGTCTCTCTTGCTGCTTATCTTTCACAATATTTCTGTTTTCATGCACCATGATAGTATGTTTGATCAGACGGTAGTGATAATGTTAAATTTATATCTCATAGATCCACCTATTGGATTTAATACTCTAAGTAACTGTTTCCTTTTGCTTCAAAAATTATCCAGGATTCTTTTACAGAACTAAATATAAAGATTTCTGATTTCAGTCTCCTACCTCTAATACCTGTCCATTTTTTCTAACCGAGGAGAATTTCACACATAGCAAGTAGTAGTCTTCACCATTTCTGTCCACCAACAATTCTGAGTATGTAGTCTGTTTCTTCACTTGCACATACTCCAAAATGCAAACATGTGTGATCACAGCGCATAGTTTCCATGTCTTCATAAAGGGTTTTGATTGCACTATACATCTAATTGAAGTTAAGAATTTTATTGGTTTTGTTCAAAGGCCAATGTGAAAAAACTAAGAGCAAAGTGTATGTACAGTGTATTCTTTAGAAAAAGCGCCAGGATCAAAGGAGAACAAGGTGAAAAGGAATAGGAAACACCTTTCATATGAGTTATTTGATAAGTAACAAGCACACCAGCACATCACCAAAATCCTTAAATGGAACTAGTTCTGTTTTATGAAGTAGTCCATAAAAGAAATTCTACATATTTCCTCTGTGTACCTTTACAGTGAAGTAAACTTAAACATTATATTTCTCAGTCACTCTCTCCCCATTTCAAGTGATCAATCAGCACATGTAGCGGTGGCTCGTGTTTTGAAGGGGTAAAGGACAGACAGGACCTTGCCACCTCACAGGAAGCTCTCTGCCTGTCTTATTATACAGCCTATGTATGCATGCCTTGGTCAAGGAGCAAGTACCACTTGTGAGCAGGCAGCACTTAAACTTGCTCATAAACATTGTCACATCATTGCAGGTATGTTTATAATACTAAGTAGCAAGACTATGCCTGCTGTTAGGATAAAGTTGACAGATTTTATTTCTGAAAATTCAATGCACCACAGACATTTCTAATCTCGAGGGTCTACATGTTCATTGAAATACATTTATTCAGATAAATTTTTGTCTTGTGTCTAACAGAACTCTTTCATATTTTCCTACTATTGCTATGTACAATTTTGACACAGTTTAGAGTTTAGAACTTAGATGTTTAACTTATGGTAGTGTTTTTGAAACCTAGTTTAAGTTTGATTTGAATGGATAGACAATATTACAACATACATGAGAATATTGTAATACTTGTGTGATTAATATGCTGTCAATGAAAATATGAGCAGCATTTGTAGTAACAAGTGCAAACTGTGTGACTATCATGCACAAACATTTATTCAGTGCTGTCGTATGCATTCAACTCAACTGAGCACAAGCTGGAAATTTTGATTTAGGCAATCCAATTGTTTCCTTTTTGAAGGGAGGTCATGTTCCATTAAGCCTTTTCCTGTATTACTATCCTGTTCTTAAAACAGTCACGCTTCCATTGATCCTGTTCTTTAAAGTGTGCATCTTCACCTGGGAGGTTGTTGACAAAAGAAATGAACACTGAGCTACAGACTGAGCTTGGTCCCATGGCTCAATTGTCAACCAAAATCAGATGTGTCAAAGGCGCAATAATGCGCATGAAGTATAAACACTTTAGAATAATCAACCATTTAAGATGACTGGTACATGGATAAAGTTCGGAAGGGTTAGGAAAGAAGAAATGGAGACAGGATACCTGGGGATGGTGTAGGCTAAGTGATGGTACCATAAACAGATGGCAACAAAAGAGTTGAAATAAAATGTTGATGAATTGTTGAAAATAAAGTTGATCATCCGCTCTATAAACACTTATCTAATTCATCCGAAAAGCACAAAGACCTAGACAAAAAACCATTTACACCAAGTAGATTTCAAGGTAACCGCAGCCAAATGATTGGGTGGGGCCATACAAGTAAGGTAATTTAGAGACCTAGGAAGGGCATCCAGCCTTGTGCCATCCCACTAGCTTTAAAATGTGCAGTATTAGCAGAAGGAATTGGGGAGTCATGGTCATCAAGGAAAAAGGGCCAGGAGAGAGGTTTACATTATTTGGATCCCACCATACATGAGCGCCTAACTGACTCAATCCAGGAGACACCAAAGCTGTGACACCGGAGAAGTGGCAGGGGAACAGCAGTGGGGGAACTCACACCTAGAGCAAAAGACAGGAGGGCCAAGTCATGGATTTCTTGGCACACAGAGTCTGTAAAGCTGAGTGCTTTGGGGGCATCTTCCAGCATTTAGTTTGAAGAACTAGGTTTGCTGACCCACTTAGGTGAGTATCTTTGGGCTGAGGTTAACTTTGAGTGGGGAGAGTTCTCTTTGGGCATTTAAGTGGCAGTGTAAATGGACTTTGTAACATTACTCAGCAGGACAGAGGCCAGAGGGCCAACTTACTGAAAGGCAGAGGATCCAGAGGAGATGGCTGAGAAAAGGCATTTGGGACCAAAGAACTGTCTTCTTAATGTTTCTGATTTTGAGTTGTAACCTAACAGCTTCCCTGTTGAGTCTCATAATCATGAGTAAGGTCTGGCAGTTGTGTGTGGCCCTTGCACTGACTTATTGAGATCAAAAAGTACCAGGGAAAGGATGGATATTGTCAGAATTGGCATACAAGGTTTGAGAGTGGAGGCACGTCTGATTCCTGCTTCATAGGAATTGGACTTGGGCTGATGTTGATTTTTATTCTCCTTTTCCCATTTGGAGTTAGAGACCAAAAATGGCTTCCATGTTCTTTCTACAGTAGCCAAATATGCTATTTGCATGACCCAGGGATACTATGAGATAGCTAGAGATACAAAATTTTAAGCCCTATCTCAGACTTTCTGAATCAGAATCTGCATGTTAGCAAGGACTCCATTGACTCTAGGCACACTGATGGGTGAAAGTTCAGCTGTAGAATTAGAGGAGAAAGAAAGGCTGTGCCCCTTATAGGGTAAGGTGCTGGTTGTGAATGATAAAATATCCATTTAAAAATACCACCCTAGTATTTATGTCCTCGCTCTCGCCCAGAAGAGGGTAGCTACCTGCTATAAAAGCTATCTTACAGAGACTGCCGCACAGATGAGATCATTGTATCGTCCCTGACATGTGCAAAACCTGCCACTCAAACTCCAAACGGAGAACCAGCGCCACAGCAAAATGATACATTTCTTCAGAAGTGGAGCCACAAAGAACACAGACCAGCAAATTTCAGAAATGTAGACTGCCAGCTACCTCACCAGGGGACAAGAAGCAGAAAATGTAGCTTCAAAAGACACCATGAAGGGGACTGAGCCCCGGTGGCGTAGTGGTTGAGTGTGGGACTGCGGCGCATGGACTTGGCCGTTCAAATCCAGCAACAGCTCTCCAGGAGCAAGGCTGGGTAGCTACCATGACCACCAGAGGGCAATGATGCCAAAAAGAAACAGAAAAATCAATTAAAAAAAAAAAAAGAGAGACATGATGAAGAAAAATCGCCTCAGAAGCACAGATGGGTGGGAGAATCATGGAGAAGAGGTGACTAAACAACTGGAGAACAATGAGCAAAAATGTCTTTAGAATTTTTTTTTTTTTGTCTTTAGAATTGTTTAACCAGGCTGAGCCCTGGTGGCGTAGTGGTTGTACGAGGGACTGCGGCCCACTGGGATGGAGGTTCAATTCCAGCTCCATGGAGCAAAGGCTGGGCCTCCTACTCCCACCACCAGAGGGTAGTGATACCCCCAAAACCAAAACCAAAACAAACAAACAAACCAAAATCAAACAAACCAACAAACAAAAAGGAATTGTTTAACCACCACATAGTAATTATATGAAATAATGTACTCCTATCAAAAGATTTGGGGGCTTTGGTGGGGCATGGTGGCCTATGCTGTGGACTGCTAAACCAACGGCCAGCAGTGTGAACTCCTCAGTCTCTCTGTGGGAGCTGTGCCTTTCTGCTCCCATAAAGTCTTGGTTAGGGAGCACTGAGTTCATGTGAGTGGTAGTGGAACAATTTGGAGAGGGATAGCAATGGTTGTACAGCACAAAGAGCAAAATTAATGACACTGAATTTTACGTAATTGAGTTGTTGAATTGGTGAATGCTTTGTGGTCTATGTTTTTGCCAAAATTAACAATGAGTGGGAGGGAGAGAGGAATATTCTAAAATTATTTGTGGTAAAGATAGGAAACTCTTCTTGATATTATTGAACTACTGAATTTTATGATATGTGGATGACGTGCAAATATAACTGTTTTTAAAAAGTGTTGGAACCGCACAGGGGCAATTCTACTCTGTCCTACAGGTTTGCAGTGAATCAGAATCAACGGCATGGCATGGGTCTGATTGAAATGTGCACTTTCAAATCTATAATCTACATGGACTCTGGGTTTCATAGTAGTTAATGACAGTCAAGCCATGTATTACTATGATATTGGATAGGTTCCAATGGGGTTTCTAGACTAAGACAGATGGAAGAAAGGCCTGATTATCTCCTTCCCCAAATTAGCTGGGAAAAACCAGAGGTATCACAAAGGTCTAATGCATTTTATTCTGTTGTGCACAGAGGCCCCATGTGTCAGGGGATGACTGTTAAAAACAGCCATAGCTGATGGAACTGAAAGGAACTTACCTAGGAAAACAAAGTCTCATTATAGCAAGAGACTTACTGGTTCACAGTGAGAGACTGCCTAATTAACTGGAGATGCTAGCCCAAACTTATTGTCAATACACCTAGCACTCATGATCTTTGGTACTTGTAGATCATAGAATTGTCTGAGATCATCTAACTTATTTACATAATCTAGCACATGGATTTTGCATCAAGTAGGTTCATTATCAGGCTGTAAATACATCAAAAACATCTGATGGCATCTTATTAAGTTATGAGAGAGCTCCAGTAGTTTCTGATGAAGCCCAAATCCCAAGAGCACGTTTTCTAGCCAGGAGCTATCTCACCTTCCTCTTCCACTCTGCTTCCTCAAGTTCCTTTTGAAATGTTGCTTCTTATTTGTTTGTTTTAATCATACAGAAAGTTGCATATGAAACAAATGATGAAAATACATGAATACATCTCTTCCATTGATATCTCTCACCTTCACTCCGTATCTTCTTTTTTGTGTGTGGCATCACTGCCCTGGTGGGAGTAGGAGGCCCAGTCTTGCTCCTTGAGAGCTGTTGCTGGATTTGAACTGTCAACCCTGTGGGCTGCAGTCCCGCACATAACCACTAGGCCACCAGGGCTCAGCCCACCCTGTATCTTCTTATGTCTTAGAATGTTAGGTCTTCATCTCCAAAGAGACGTTGTAGGTCCAAGTAGCACTAATGAAATACCAAGTGTGGCTATTTTAAATTGTTCTGAGTAGATGTTCATATCAAAAAGGAGCCTTGGTGGCACAATGGTTAAAGCAGTTTGCTGCTAATGAAAAGGTTCGGGGCTCAAACCCAAAGAGAGAGATGCGGCAGTGTGCTTCCAGAAAGCCAGTGAGTCCTTGGAACATTTTGGGGGCATTGCTTTTCTGGACTATGGGGTCACGATAAGTTGGAATCAGTTAGATCATAGTGGGTTTGGGTAATCTCAATGATCTATTTTTAAAAATGCATGTGGAGGAGTAAGTTATAGAAGTATCTGCCATACTAGCTGCTTGACTACTAAGCAACTTGGCGGGCAATGGTTGAAACAGTACAAATATGAGCTATGAGAGCTTTTCATGGAAATGACGTTTGTTTGTTTGTTTGTTTACATGGTTCACTTTCCTTGAAATTTCTGGGTTATGTATCAGATTGGAAGTATGATCCTTCTGACTTTCTCTATGTGCACATTAATCATCAAGGAAGTGTTAGCCCATTGATTTCCTTATATATTCTCCTAAAGGGCACTCATCATGCCTCTTGTCTCTACCAGCTTCTCATTGGTGTGTCTCTCTTCTTAATAAATGTATCAATCAAGGTCTAAAAAGAGAAGCAGACACTGCCACAGGGGTTTAGAACAGAGAGGATTTAACACAAGATACTGGTTATCATCACAATGGGAAAGCCAAGAAGCCAAAAAAAAGAACCAGGAAGGAATCAAGAGATTAGCAATAGCCAGAAAGGTCCATGTTTATTGTTATTTTCTTATGAGACCTATATAGGAGTTGTCTGGGTCTATCAGAGATTCAAAAAGTAGAAGGCATGCCCTCAGGAAGTTTGTGATCTGGTTAAAGAGACCACACACAGAAAAACAAAGAGGAGCATCCAGGAGTCAGAGGTTGAGCTCAGGAACTTGCTCTCTCCCTTTCACTGGAGAAGCCATCTCTGGACACATCCATCTAAGAGAAATGGAAAACCATTTTCCTTCAATGATTCAAAGAGATGTTATTAATCCAGGCAAAAGGAGTAATTTGATGAAAACATATTTCTCTTGGGTAAGTATTGGTAGATTTTAAGTTCATGCTCAAGAGAGAGCAAATCTTATAAAGTTAGCTGGATGCAGAATTGGCAGGTTCAGCCAACTGTGGGGATATCTGCACCTGCCTTTTCTCACGGCCCTTCATCTCTATGTGCTTCTCCTTCCTTGGGAGTTTGTACTCTCTCCCCCAGTTCTCAACGGCTCCTCTACATTCCTCAACTGTTCACTCTTACATATTTCAAAGGAACAGATTTAAATTATTTACAAGTGACAAGATTGAATCGATGAGATAGCTTCATGGTCACCTAATGTATCTATACCATGCAACTGGCCCTTCATATTGTTGTATATTTTGAGGAATAAAATTTGAAAATTAGACATTGAAAAAGATAAAAAAGCAAGACCACTTCAAAGAAATAGTTCAGAGAAAGAACATTTTAAAATTAGTGTTTATATGATCAGTTTGAGTATACAAGAACTTTCAATTTTGTATTTAAGGAAAGCTTTATAAAGAAAATTCTTTATTAAAATAAAGAATTTTAAAATAGCACATGCATATCTGGTTATAAGACAAAGTTTAATGCATTTGATACTGTTACAGGACACAAAACACAGCCAATCTAACAAAATTTCAGGCATGCATTTACATAAATATATTAAATTAAGAACTTATACTTAAAAAATAAAAAAGAACTTATATTCAAACATCCTTTTCACCTAAAAAAATCATCAGATCCATAGATTAACAATTGAAGACCAGTTCTTTGCAGTTGAGATACAATTGTTCTATTTTAAAGATAACACAAATACACTGGTTAGAATTTATATGCATTATACATATATATTACACAGATAGTGTATACATAAGTAGTGTTTGTACATATTGATAAATATATATACATGGGTGTGTGTACACATGCAAATGCACACAGCTGTAACATTGGACCATCTGTACTATTATTGCTAGATTCTAATATTGAGTTGAGTTGGAACTGGTTGGATGTGATTATGTCTTTTGTTTCAAACGTGTTCATTATGCTTGTTGGCTTCACAACCCACATTGTAAACTTCTTGCATTTCTATAGCACAAAATTGTGCCAAGCACTTCCGTACACATTTGCTGAATGAATGAATGGATACGAGAAACTCCATCAAGAATGGCATATTACATTTATCTGGTTCAATTTGAGAGATTAGTTCAAATTCAGAAGGATTCTTTGAGCCATGGCTTTGGTTAGGTCATTCCATCTCATTTCTAGAAATCCCAAAGAAGTCCATTAAACCTACTTCCTCAAATTTGCATCTGCTTTTGCTTCATGTTCCCCCAACCTCTTATTAAGAGAAATTTCAGCATGGTGTGGGTTCTTGTGTCTTCTGTGAAGAAATTATGAATGGGCAACTAAGAGTAGACAATCTAAAAGAGAACGAGGAGATCAAACATGTTCAAAGACTGATACATATGCTTCAAGATTGGACCATATCAATCAAAGGCAAAGCCAGCTGAAGCAGATTTTCTATGCAGATTGTTTTATGCTTATTGATGATAATGCTTAGATAATTTTATTCCAGTTTCATGTCTTTCTTTCTAATGATCTACTATAGCATGTCGTAAGGAAACAGGTCTCTAGTTTTCCTCAGTGTAGCCTCAGTGTTGTTTATCTGGCTATGACACGGGATTGGGTGAAATGCATTTCCAAAAGTGTCCAATGATAATAGTGAGAAGCAAGAAATATGACAATTCCAAAGATGGTCAATCTGGTTTCTTGATAATATCATTTTGAGAGCGGCTCTACTATCTAAGAAATCTTAATTTACTCTAGGACATTAATATCTCAGCTTTTAGAAGCCAACATACATTTTGAGCAAAGACCATCCCACATGTTATCACATTTTCTTCATGTGGTTGGAGTTACTGATCAGTTGTTTATCTTTTTGGTGCAAAAGGAAATGTGCAGGGATTGGTTAATGTAATTGTGAAAATGAAATTTACATATTTAAGCCATTATGAACCTCCCAACACTGTTAATGTTCAGTTCCCTCAATACTGTGTATTAAGATACGGCTTTTAAAACTTTAAGTGATTTGAGTCATTTAATTAAGTCCATGCAGATAACTCAAGATACATTTTTAATCTTACCTGTATAGAATACATACAGTTTGAATCTAAATAACAATCTATATAGGCAAAAAATTATATCTAGAAATGCATAATTTGGTTATACATGTGAGTGGGAGCATGAGGATTTGCTCACTTGATGTCATTAAAAGGAAAAAAAAGATTACCATGTACTTTGACTTAAAAAAGCAGTAACACATTTCCAGTCTAAGGCTTTATGTTGATGCAAGGGATCCGGTTTTCTTTTTTTCAACAAACACAGGCAAATAGTTACAAGAAAGCAGAGCAAATGATGTGTGTATCTTGGGTTCACATTTAATGTGCGATTCTGATAACAGTAAATTTCTCCATAAAAGTCAGGCACTCATAAGTTAGACACATTATCACAACAACTAGGATGGAAACATTACAACACTCCTTCACACTCCCAAGAATATACATTACCCTCTACCTAGCTATTGCAAGGCAGTTTCCAACATTCATTCTGAGAAAGTATTTCACATGAAAACTCAAACTCACTGTCTATTGAGTCAATTCTGACTCAGAATGATCCTATAGGGACAGGGCTTTTAACACTGTAACTTTTCCACAGGGTGTAGAGAGTGTCCTATCTTTCTCCCAGCTGGTAGTCTCAAACTGAAGCCTAATGTAGCCCACTACACTACCAGGGCTTCTATTTAAAATGAAGTTCTAGAGTAGTTAGATTCCCTTTGGTAATTTCCATAGCCATGAATCGAATACTTTAGCACCATGTGTTTTTATCCTGAGGACTTTTTTTTTTTCCTTTCCTGACATCTATTAGTTACTAGGGGTGTGATTATTTTGTGTTGGTGTGATGAGGAGGAAAAGGGAACACAGAAAACTTGATAAACTTCTTTTTGAACATTCCAAAATGGAACTTTCTATTGACACTGATAACATTCACAATAACTTGTGGGCACGAATACAGAGAGGCGTTCACTTTCTCAGCTTGGAACTATAGTCTGCGTTCTCTGCAATGTTGAGTCTCATTCTACAGGTGAGGGAAAGAAGATCCTAAAGTCTTCCTCGAGGAAATACTTATCTATCTCATACATTTGGATTAATCTTTTTCAATCCAGACTCCAGAGGGTTGGCTTATGCTTGGGTAGAAAAGTACTACTGATTTCCCTTTCTGTTGACTATGGTCTCCTAAGGTGTAAATGTAATGGTGAACTAGCACACTCAGAAGGTGTATATATGAATTGGAGAATACAGATTGGGAGTCATTTAGGCTCCTCAGAGATGATAATAGATCAGGCAAGTCAAATATTAGATATTGATCTATTTTTGTGATAAAGAATCTGAACAAATATCTCAATACAAGTTGTTTTTGAGGGAATTGAAGAAAACACGAACAAAAGCAACAACCTACTACTCTAGAGTACCTTCACTCTGGGTGTTCCTGTGACTTCTCTACTTAGCTAAAGGCAATAGACAGTGAAGTGAGAGGAGGGGTTACAAGGGGGAAAAAAGATATATGGGGGTGAGGGTCAGGGGAAGAGATAGACTTCATTGTAGTAATAGTCCATAGGGATTTTCAGAAGCTTTTAATTTGGTCATCAGCCAACTACAATTTTGTTCCATATCTATAGTGTATTCTTCCTCATAAATATTGAGTTTTTTTCTCTTTCATGATTCAAAACTCAGAGATTTAATAGAAAGCTATACTGATAAATGTTTAAATTGATACATACTTTGAAAGGCCCCAACGGCTGCATCTGGCATTTATATTGGACACCTGGTGGTGCAGCGGGTTACTTGTCGGGCAGCTAACTGCAAGGTTAGCCATGTGAAAGGACCAGCGTCTGCGGGAGATGGATGAGACTTGTTCTTCCTTAAAGAGCCCTGGAAGTGTTCAGGGGCAGTTCTACCATGTCCTAATGGGTCACTGTGAGTCGGCAGTGATTTGGCAGTGATTTGGGTTTTTGATTTGGAAGTGTGTTGGACAGCTTATAAATTCAAGGATTAAAATGGCATAAAATAATGGATTTAAAAATCACTACTCCATTGTATAATTGTTTTGACAGAAAGATACAGGGAAGGAACTTCTGAGATGTATAAATGAGAAAAGAGGATAGTTTTCTACTAAACTGTGGGCCTTTATCCTATATGTCGATTTCCTTGCTTTTTCAGAAAATGATATTGTCCGTTTATTGGAGAATGTATTGGCGCATTCCTCGTGATCGCAGGTCTATCTCACAATAACCACACCGGGACAAAACTCGCAAATGAAAAGGGTAGGTGGAATCACTTTTGTTGCCATCACTTGAGTTTCTTAAAATATCCCCTTCTTTTCATAATCAGCCACTTCTGTTTTCTCCTTATGACTTACAATGACCAGCAAGAAAGTCACGTTCTATTCATACGGGGTGAGTTTGACAGAAGCATTAGTAAGAGGTAATTTTCAACATTGGTCAACAACTATGACATTACTTCATGCTAAATTGGTTGATACCCAATGTTTATGTGCTAAGAGTGAAAAAGGGGCTAATAAGATGCATGTTTCACTATGACTTTATTTTCATCATTTGCTCACATATTAGCTTTCATTCCACAGCCACATCTCTTCCATTTCTAGAATGTGTACTTTGTGAACAGAGTTGATGTTGACCTCCATTGTGATGGAACAGTGACCTTTCCCTCACTCATCTTTATAGCCTTCCCATCCCTGTCTAAGAGACCAGACTTAGCCTGGGCTATCTACTGCCCCTAGAAGAACAGAAAAGAGTGATGCCTTTGGCTTTCCTCCCTCGGCTTAGGTTTAATATCCATGGCTCTTGACCTCTTTTTGGAAGAACCTAGCACTTTATTCTTAAAGTTCCCAATAGGACATGTGCTCTGATTGGTTCTTCAAAGTTACTTGAAGATCTCTACTTAGGGAAGAGCTGGATGAGGAAGCTCTGTGACCCCATCCATTTTCACCTCGCTCATCTGGTAAGCATAGAACTGAATGATACTGAAACACAGTTCATTGGGGAAGAGATGGGAAGGTGAAAGACGGAAGAGAAAATACTGGATTTTTGTTCCCTTCAGACTGTGTTGAGCAGATAGCAGCTTCTTCATTGCTTTTGATGGAATGGTGACCTGGAGATTGTGTAATAACACTGCACTATCAGACAGACTAGGACAGCTGGCTCCCTCACACGAAGTTCACATTTTGTTCACAAATGTCACCCACCCTGAACATGGGTTGATTAGATGGTAAAATCCATTTACAAAAGTGGTTGTCAGGACACTTTTTTTTAATTATGAAACTGTGATGGAAGTCAGTAAGGGGGCTATGAAGAGAAAGCAGTGAAGACAAAGGATTGCTATGAACCTACAGATGCAGGCAACTGCGGGGTTCATAGCAAGATTGGTCACACTGTTGGGCCAATGAAATGCTAGTACGACTAGAAGGGACCACCACTTTCTGAGGTGAGAGGACAATTTGGTCTCCATGCTCATATAATCCCGAGACTTCTTTGAATAGACTGTCAATTGAATCTAAATTGTGCAAAATTATGCATGTACTTTTTAATGCAGGCCATTGTCCGCTAAGCACCGAACCATGATTTCTCAACCCATTTCCATTTGGCATGAGGTCACTAGAAACTAAAGCAATCATATATGGAAGACAAGTGCAGTGTACTTAACTGATCTTTTGACATTGTAGGTTTCTTTTTTCCTCCTATGTCAATGTTTGTCATGCGTTAATGACACACATTGTAAGACAATTGAAAGATACTAGCTCTAAGATGCTTTTTAATTGAGGCCCCTCGTCCTGAAGGTGAGCAGCAGTTTGAGTGTGGGCGGCATGATGCATGGGATGCTGAGTTTGGATCCTGAGGGGGGCCCATGTGGCTAGCAGGACAACTCCAGTGGGTGGGTGTTTGTCAGGAGAAGATGTGTGCTTTTGTATTTCTGTTTTTCTCTTGGCAATGAAAAGAACCATATCATTTTGTTAAGGTGTAAACCTGGGGAAGTGGCCTCAAAAGCCAGCCTATCAAACTTTTTGCAGTTTTAATGAGAACATGCCATTGCTTTAAACACCAGAACAGAGCATTTACAGAAAATTTATTGACACATTAACCAAAGAAAGGGTTCTCACTGGGTTCTGAAGGAACATACACAGAAGGAGTCAGATGTGGCAGGAATCCAGAGAGGTGGTACAAGTGATAGCTTACAGAATCAAGATTTGCTAATACGAACGAGCTCTTCTCCAGTGACGTTGGATTCAGTGTGAAATCTGCAACCTTCTAACCACAGAGACTCTGGCAATCTTGCTATTGGGTGAAAAGCGCTTTGCAAATGTTTAATGCTGGCATTCTATAGGTTTGGTGGTTTTCTTGCGTTTTCATCCGTCGTGAATGATTACATGTTGGCACAAGGACACAGGGCTAGATTAGATCCACAGCACCTTACAGACTGTTTGCTTTCTCACTCCCCTTCTTTCCAATTAAGTTGGTGAAAAATGTAACTTTAGTGTTTTACAGGGCAGGGTAAAGGTGTCTCATCTAGGTGATGTCTATATTATAAAAATAAAATAAAAAATATAAATAGGTAATACAAACCCAGTGCCTAATGTTAAAATAAAACATACAATAAATGCAGACCTTTAGGAAAATTGATTTTAAAGTATGCCATTATGATTTAATTATAAAATACTCAAAAACAATCTTTCAATTAAGCTGGCAGATCTCTCTGCCAAGAAAAGGGTAAGTGTCTAACATTTTGTAATTGGATACATTGATTAAAAATGAAGATTACAATTTTACATCAGGTTGTTCATTTAGCAATCCATCAGGGAGTTCTGAAACATTATCTCCTATTATAGTCCTTAATATAAAAATATAGACACTTTTATTATTAGAGCCATCAGATTGCACAATAATGTTTCAAAACTCCATTAAATTTGACTTCAGTTATTACAGACAGAAAATTCCTGGGCAGTCCAATAGTTCCTTCTGGTGACAGCAGAACTTATCAATATACAATGGAATTTCTGTGTAAGTTAAGCCACACAAAGAAATCTATATAATTAAAAAAAATTCATCTGTTATGCAACCACACTTAAAGGGGTTGTAAGTGTGTGTATACGTGTTTAGGTGAATAAGTATGTCAATATACACACACAGGATCTGCACATTTCTGGAAATTATCTTTAAATTACTAAAAAAAATGAAATCACAGGAGTGTGTAGCAGGGATAACAATCTTTCTTTTTAATGACAGGATAAAAAATAAATGCCCATTAGAAGGGGATATTCAAACCATCCCAGAAACTATACAATGTAACTTGTTAGATCCAGCAAATAAGATGTCATGTCAATGATCTGATCAAGAATACCTGCCCTGGTCACTCTGCGGATGTTTCTGTCCACTTGTTCACACTGAGGACCAAGATATCCTTTTTTACAGAGGCACTTGTTCGGCCTAAGACAGACACCTCCGTGACGACAGGCGGGCTCACATTTTGCTGGGAGAGAAAAAGAGTAATACAATTACACTTTCATTCTGTGGGTCGGAAACAGCCTTTAGTCGGAGACCAACAGTGTGATGACTAGAGAAGAGGGGGAGAGGGGAGGAAGACAGTGGTCCTTAAATGTGATATGTGCAAGTATGGGAGAAGGCTTTCAGAAGCAGAGATCATGGGAAACTAGTTGAAGTCTTGCACAATTGACTCTCTTCTTTAATGTTAATGATTGCACTTCTTTCAAATCTGATCCATAGAGGTATCTTCCAACAGAGGGCTTTCCAAGCAACTCAGTGTTCCCATTACACCAGGGTAGGTCCTCAACGTGGGAGGAACTGGCTTGGGCAAAGCGAAATCTATGGCAATTAGTTTTAAATTGTGGAATGGTCGCTCTCAGCTGTTGGTAGAAACAGCAACCCAAACTCTCAAGCCAAACTCGATGGCGTTGAGCCCTTCTGACTCACAGTGACCCTAGAGGTCAGAGTAGAACTACCTTTCTTTGTTTCTGAGGCTGTGAATCTCTACAGGAGTAGAAAGCCTCCTCTTCCCCCAGTGGGGTGGTTAGTGGATTTGAACTGCTGATCTTGGGGTTAGCAGACCAATGCATAATCCATTAGGCCATCAGAGCTCTTTGGAAATGGTGATGGTTACTAGAAGGTACTCAGTGGTTCACTTTTCAAATGGCACTTACTTGAGGCATGTGTCATACCTGCCATAGTCCTCTGGGACTAGAAGACCCAAGGTCTTGGGCATAACCAGCCCAACAAAATGCAATGGTTGATTTTAACAGAATGGTGAGTTTTAGGATGAAGTTAGAGTGTAGCCCTTGGACGAACAGCCAGTATGAAGCTCTCATAGATTCCTGCTTCCCTGGGTTTCCAGGGTCTATGGCTGTAGGTTTTACTGTGATTAACAAGTGGAAGCCCATTCTGGGGCCCATGCAGTTTGCCAGTAAAGAATATTCTGAGCCATCCTTTCCTGGATTACTCAGCACGGAATCACTTCATAAAAGGATTTTAACCACTCCGGTATATAAATGGCAGTATAGGTTTCATTGTGTACCCCCCCTCCCCCACCAGTATGTGTTGGAATCCTAATAC
Source organism: Nesogale talazaci (assembly GCA_004026705.1). Taxonomy (NCBI): domain Eukaryota; kingdom Metazoa; phylum Chordata; class Mammalia; order Afrosoricida; family Tenrecidae; genus Nesogale; species Nesogale talazaci. The sequence goes on along the minus strand of PVJH01000504.1, from coordinate 267,773 downwards.
CTGTACCTTTGGAAGTCCTCTTTGGGAATGTGGCTTTCTTTGTTAATGAAGTTGTACTAGTGATGGGTGTGTCCTGAACCAACTCGCTTTTGAGTTATTAAAGCACAGACTAGACAGAGAGAGCATTCTAAAGGAGACAGATGCCACGTGAGGATAGTCAAGCAACCAAAGAATCTCTCCCTGGGCCTCCCAATGAGGAAGGAATCTCTATGTAGGTGACCTTGATTCGAACTTTTAGCCTCCAGAACTGGTAATTTTCTTCTTGAGGTATGTGCGTTACACCAACACTAGCTAGGCTATGAAAGGAACAATACAGATTTACTGCTTAAAATAAGATGGAAAGGATACCATTGAGCATGTAAATTATCTTTTGCCGACAGGATAAATCTGAGAATCACAGTCGCTGTAAATGAGTTTTCTCATACTTTCAAGGGACAGGGTCATTTTTACCTTTTCAGATGCATTACATGGCAATGCAGAGGGTTTGTGTCTGAGTACATAGGAAAGAAAGAATAAGGCAGAAAGACATTCATTTCTCTTTTAAAGTTAAGTGAGATGAGGACATTCTATAGCAATATAAATGAAGTTCTTGCTTAATTAAAAACATCATTAGTGGATTCCTTTTCAAAAAAGGTTCTGCTTTTCTTTAGCCAAATTCAACCTTTGATTAGTGGCAAGTTTAAAATAAAGCTTCATGTTAACTCAGATTTATATTGAAAAGAATTTGCTCACCCTCTGTTTCAAATGCAATTTCTGTCCCTAGAAAGGGCTCCATAAATACTTCACTGGTGACGTGGGCGATGTAAGAGTTAGGCAAGATGCAAAGTTAGGGGTAAAACTAAGTGGGCACCAGATAAAAGCAGAAGGAAGGGTGGTTTTGGGGAGACTTTGAAGACAGTTTGAGGGGAGAAAAAAGAAAAGGAAGAAGATATGTTATCAGGAACTGAAAATACTACATTTGAACAGGGAATCTGATTCTCAATTTTTTTGGCAGTTAAAAGAGAGACAAATAACACGGCAATAAATGACAATGTCAATATAACTTAAGCATTTGTTTTTAAAAAATTAATCACTTTATTTTGAGTTTTAATTATAGCTATTTCCTAGATATGTAAACATAACATTAATCAATCATGCAACGTTATTATTGATGAATCAGACTCATCTTAAAAAAGCATACATATGTGAGTCTTTAAATTTTGGCTACTTTTTGGTTAGATAAGAAATAAAGCAGATTATTTATGGCTATGCTCTTTGAATCCAATACATTTTAGAATACAATTGAAATATTATGTATAATTTAGGACTTCTTTACAAGAGGTACTTTAATATTTGAACAGCAGTGACATGCATATATGATGGTTGTTGAAATATAGTGTTAACATGAGTATCTTAAACTCTAGGTATGCAACTAACTTTTCTTACTTCATACCAATTGGAACGTAAACATGACTGCATGTAAATTGAGGAAGTGGCAAGTCTAAGGGTATCACTACCCGCGAGTAAATCTCCGCGGCTCGCTGAGCAGCTGTACACCTCGTTGATGGTTCTCCAGGGAGTGGCAAAAAGAATTAAAAAATCTTATAATAGGCCTCTAGATAGTTGCATTTTCCCGTTTAATTTAATAACACCCACTGAAAAAAACCTGTTTTTAGTGCGCCGTGGCAGCCAGCAGTAAAGCTCGGGATGGCATTTACGGGGTGTCTGGGAAACGTTGGCACATGGAGTGGGAGCTCTGCCAGCACTAAGTCACTGGCTGGTGTGGACTCTCGGAGCCCGAGTCAGAAAGCACCGGTGAGACGTTCTGGGTGTGCTGCTTTCGTTTTCCACTGTTCCAAAGCACTCCTTTAAAGATCTAGTATGCCTTTGATTGGCTTACAAAAACCAACAGCTTACATTTGATAAACAGGCACGGTTACATCTACCAAGTCAGAAACAGACCGAGCCTTCATTCATACGACTGCAATTGGCCAAGAATTACTGAATGCCGGATAATTCTAGAAGAAGTAACTGGTGCTGAGTTCGTGGGTGCATGGGGCTGGCCCATCCCTAGGCCTTGCAGGTGATGCCAGAGACACTAACCGATTCTGCAGAAGTCGCCCTCCCAGCCTGGGCTGCAGCAGCACTGGCCCGTGGGGGTGCAGTAGCCGTTCCGACAGAGCCGGGGGCACTCAGACGTCAGTGCCTGCGCGGGGTGAGCCGGGGCTCTGCATTCCTCAGGCATCAAAGGTCTGCATGGAAAGGCAATGGCAGAACATGTGTTTGGTTGAGCATCAGCATCGGACAGAAATCGAGTTTGCTTGCTTGTTCTTCTTATATATTACAAAGTCATGTCTCTTGCTTTCCAAAGAGAATCCACTCAGGAAGGCAGACAGCGGTCTGAAACGGGAAAAGGACCCTGTGTGGTGCCCACGGCTAAGCACTCCACTACTGGCTGCAAGGTGGACGGTTGGATGTCATTTAGAGGCAATGTGGGGAGGCAGGCTTGTAATTGGCCTCCTAAATGGAAGGTCCCAGTTATAAAACCCCTATGAAGCAGTTCTAGCCCATACACATGGGTGAGGAGTTGTCATGTGTTGGGGGGGCTCAATGGCCACTAACCATCACTACAGTCATTGCGGCACACCAGCAAGGAAACAAACGAAGCACTCTTGAGCAAAAGGGAATAGTAGTAAACAGTTTAAGAAATGCTTACCATGAATGGAGACTTGTTTAATTACATCACATTTTACATTTGCTAAGAATCGCCAGCAATTGCCATTTTAAAAAACATATGTATGAAAACACTTTTTCCACAGCCACAAAACTTGTTAGGAATTGCACCCGACAAAGGTTTCACTTGTTTGGACATACTTAAGCAATATTACAGAGCCAAAAGTACTTATCAAAATGAACACTTGTAGCTTTAAAAGCTTGGGGACACAGTTTTATTTCAATTTTACAATTTTCTTCAAGTTGTTTTTTTTTTGAAGGGTTATGATATATATGCTTGTGCATACTGTTGGTTCAAAGTTCACATTCTTCATGCAAACAAAGATCCATACATATGGAAGATATTAAAAAAAAACAACCCTCAAAACCCACTGCTCTCATGTTGATTCTAATTCATAACGGTTTCTGAGACTATAAATTTTAATAGGCACACATAGCCCATCTCTCTCCTGTGGAGTGGCTGGTGGGTTTGAACTGCTGACCTTGCAGCTCAATACCTAACTCACAACACCACCACAGAGTTTCATTTTCTGCTATGAAGAAAAAGAATGGAAACAAATAGAAACATCTCATTTGCAATGCACATTAAAAAAAAAAGTTGGCTCTACAAATGCCAATAGTTATAGAGGAAACCAAGCTAGTTCCAAACATGATTTTTAAGGTTCTTACTGTTTTTTTTTCTTTGAAGATGCTATCATTTCTGGTGGGGTCTGTGGAATCAGCAGGTATGCTCATTATATACTCTTTAGGGAAAAATGATCAGGGGCACTTTTCTACCAGTGACTGTTTTCCATGTGGTGAGAAGGCTTCTTTTCATTTAAGGAATGTAAACAAGATGTTTTCATCAGCAGTCAAATCAGCACCTGCAGGATGGCCCAGGCAGTGCTCCTTAAATACCATAGCACAGAAGGTGATAATTATAGGTCAAAACCACCACAAGAGGTAAATTATTATCAGTTTCTGTGATAGAAATTTAGCCCTGTTGACTCTAGTTTTTTTCCTAGAGATAGGTTAGCTTATTACATCCCTCTGACAACATGAACAATGATGAAAATTTGGGGCCTGGCCTTGGGCTGTTTCAGCAATGCCTCCAAACCATCATGCCATTTTCTAGCTCCTCCCTCTTCAACCATTGCCTCACTGTATGTTGAAAGGATTGTTTTGCAAGTATCATAATTCAGAAAACTCCCTTAAAGTGGTCCAACTTTTTATTTACATGTAGACATGGTCAATATATGGCAAAGGGCTAAAGACATTCTCAAGGGTCTGAGAATATTTTAATTTAGAGAGCAATGAAAGGATCTGGCTGTGTCCAACAAGAGAGTGGTGTTTATAGAAGCACAGGCAAGATGGTATAAAGGCCGGGAAATGTTCATCAGCCATGCCAGGGAGAGCAAGGGCAGGCCCTGGGCCTTGTTAGCATTGAACGCTCCAATCTACTTCTTTCCCAACAAAGTACTATTTTATTTGTGAGATAATCATTGTGGTTTTTATGACTTTAAAAGCAATGTATTCTTCTGCTCACCAAAACATGGGAAGTTTGAGTCCACCCATGGGAAGAAAAACCTATCAATCTAAGTGCCCCAGTGTCAGCCACTCCTGTGGCACACAGTTCTCTGACACGGTGGGGTTGCCTGTGTCAGAAATGACTTGAGGGTAAGGTAACGGAGTCTTCAGGAAGGTATTATACTAACTTTATTGGTGACTGCAAATGGTCAGATTTTTAGCTTGACCTTATTTCTGCTTATGACTGATATGTTTCTGAAAAGTCTGAAGTAGAATGTGTCAAAATGTATTGCATAAACTTACTCAAATTGCCAGTGAGCCCATTCGAACCCCGAGCAACCCTGCAGCCCAGGGTCAAACCGCCCCTTGTATCTCCAAACTCTTTGCAGGAGTAGAAAGCCTCATTTCTCTCACAAAGTGGCTGGTGGCTTTTAACAGCTGGTATATTCTAGGTGAGGCAATTATGTACCACACATAATATTGCACGTGTCCAAGATCGAGGTTCTCAACCTGTGGGTTGCCACCCATTTGTGGGTTGTACGACCCTTTCACAGGGGTCATCTGATTCATAGCAGTAGCAAAATTACAGTTAGGAAGTAACAACAAAAATAATTTTATGGTGGTGGGGAGGGTCATAACAACATGAGGATGTGAAGGCATTAAAGGATCGAGGCATTAGGAGGCTGAGAACCACTGGTCTAAGCCTACTAGGACAGGATACCATGTAGCATAAGGATGAAGGTAAACCCAGTAAAACAACAGCAACCAGAGATATTACTTGTTCGAGGCCAATGCTTGGGGCATTGATTTGTGTGCACTGGTAGAAGACATAGGATGGTATCCTACTCGCACTACTGATTGTTCTGATTAGGGCAACAGTAGATGGACTCAGACCAGGGTGGGGGGTGTAACATAACAGAACTCAATTCTTTAAAAGGTCAATAATTATTCTCAAACAAAGATGAGAAGATGGGGCAGGGAAACTAGAGTACTGGAAACAGAACAAACAGATTGTAATTAAAGAGACTGTAGACACATTGTGAATAATATAACTAATGCTGATGAACAATTTGTATGAGAACTATTAAATGGAAACTAATTTGTGGTATAAATTTTCACTATATTAACAAATTTAACTGCTATATTTTTATAGTGCTATACCCAAAACACTCCCTGTGTTTTTCCTCTATTGCCTCAACTAAGTCCAGTCTTTCAAAAGTTTTCTAAGGCATGGTTCAATTAATTTTACGTGAAGTCTTTTTATACTAACTATAAGTATGGGAAGTAAAAAAAAAATCCATAAGAAGTCAAGCTGAGGATGACAAAGAAATGCTTGTTTTCTTCCCCAGATAAGAATTAAGGTGACATATCAAAAAGTTTTTCTTCTAGTCATGGATTTTAGCAAAGTCTGAAAGATTTTTGGTGATCCCAATCATGTCCCTCCATTCATTCTTTATTCTGGTGTAATTTTATACTTTTGCTGAAAAACAAACACACAACAAAAATACAAACCCCAAAACGTGGGTGGTAGCTTGTAGGTTGAACGAGGAGAAAGAGAATCAAACAAATAAATGTTACCTTAATTATTATTGCTATCCTGAGATTGACCAACATTTATTGTCCAGATGAATATTAAATATGTATCCCTAAATAGGATCTAAATTAGGGATGCTATGCCTGTGGTTTAATGCATGGTCTAACACCCCACTGAGGTCTAGTTGATTCTCACTCACAGGGACACTGCATGGGGCTTCTGAAGCTGTAACTCTTTGTGACTCAGAACGCTTCATCTCCAGCTCTCTCCCATAGAGTTGCTGGTATAAACATCTGACCTTGGGGTTAGTAGCCCCATGCTTACCGGAGAGTGCCTCCAGGGCTCCTTAAACAGGCTTATTTTTCTTTTTCATCAATTATTTTGTTGTTTTTCGACTCACCCTTAGTGTATGAAATCAGAACGTACCTTTCCAGAGAGTGTTTAGGCCTGTGGCAGACAGTTATCTCCACTGTCCTCAACCTTAATTTAAATCATAAGGACATAGTTCCTAATCTTTTCCCATATGACAAACAATAAAACCACTAAAAGGATAGTGGCAGAATATTGTCCCCCAATTTTTAATACAAAAGTCTTGTTTTCAGAAATTTTTAAGATGTTTCCTTAAAAATCTACTTTGGCTGCCTATTTGTTTGCATTTTTTCTTGAAATAAAAGAGAGACACCGGGAAACAGAAGTCATTTATAATACACGTCATATGTGATGACTATGTAGAATAGCTAAGGCCAAAAGTGGATGTCTCTGGTGGTGGGAATATGGATGACTCTCATTTACGACACTTTAATATATGAACAGATCAGTAGAGGAAAAGGCCTTTCTACAGCTGCATAGAAGAGGAGGGGGAAAAAATACCGTCCAAGCAGGCCCTGCCCTCTGGAGTGAGTGTTGTACAAACAGGCCTATTTGATCTTTTCCAAGTGTTTGTTTCACAGGGAAGATCCCTGAGTGATGCTAATGGTTTTCATTTGATGACTAACCAAAAGGTTAGTGGTTCTAACCCAACCAGCAGCACTGTGGAAGAGATGCCTGGCAATCTGCTTCCAAAAAGACAGCCCAGGAAATGTATTGAGCTCTGCCCCACTGTGGAACTCATGGGTTGCCATGAGTTCAAATTGGTTCAACGGCAATGAGATAATGGACTTCAACTGGAGTACTTTCTGAAAATAGTGTTAAGAGGGTCTAGATTTTAAATTCTTACTATTGAAAAAACCAAGAGAAATAGATCAGGACTAACACTCATGAATGCCCTGGGTTAGCTGTTTTAGAAGCTGTAGTGATTCCATAGCTTCTCATTCTGCCTGTGGGAGGAAGAGGATCGAAGAACTGCCTCCCTCCTTGACGCAGACGCATACAGGGACACATGGAAAGCACTCCTCTGAAACGAACCTTGGCAAAGCTAGTTACTGTCTTGCTTCTTTTCAGGCTCAGAAGTTAAGAGAACCAGGTAAGTTGAGGCACCTTAGACCTGAGAACTTGATGAAACTCAGGGTCAAAACCAGATCGACTGACTCAAAATTCTGAATTTCGAATTTTTGTCAGGGAGCTGGAGTCCATATTCACGTTGAAGCAGCACTGTTGTAAATTCTGGCCAATTTCAAGTCAGTAGCAATGTTGAAGTCCTGGTGGCACAGCACTCACCACTAACTGAAAGGTGGGCAGTCTGAATGTGCTCTACAATGCTAAGTGGAAAAAATACCTAGAAATCGTGATCTGCTTCCCTTACAACCCAGATAATCCTTTGTGGTACTGCTCAGGTGGATGTGAACTGCCCATCTGTAGGTTAGTAGTTGAGCACAAACTGTTTTACCCCAAACTCAGTTTGGTTGGGAAAAATCTTATACTCCATCATACAATTCTATTCCACATTAGAGAGCAGAGCTCATGGGATCTATTCCTGTGTGAGCATGCACTCTCGACCCCACTGGGATTCCATAGCAGTAGACTTCCTTAGAAATTTCCTCACGTATTTTTCAAGTTCTCTTTTGAAGCATCCTAAGAAATTTAATCTTTTAAGAGTTCCAGCTTTCATCTTGGCTTTAAGAAATAATGTATTCTATATTATATGCTAGACAGGCTTCCAAATATCTTTTAAAATATATTTTGAGTAATTCTGATATTGGAGTAAAGGGAGGAAAACTTAAATTCATGAATGTCTGGCCGTGGTACAGTATATGTCATGTTAAATATTTCGATTATAGTATATGAGGAGCAGTGACCTTTTGAACCCACACATCATTCTGTGGGAGAATAAAACTTGTCGACTGAAAGATTTCAGCCTAGAAAATTCTACATGGCTGTACTATGTTGTTCTACTAACAAAAAATCAAACCAAACTCACCACCATGGAGTTTATTCTGACTTGTATCACTGGGTAAAATTGCCTGCACCTGTGCATTTCCAAGGCAGTAATTCTTTAAGGGAGTAGAAAGCCATTCTTCTTCCCAAGGAGTAGTTGGTGGTTTTGTACTGCTGACCTTATAGTTAGCAGCTCAATGTGTCTACAAGATTACCAGGATGCCCACTCTGTTCTATAGATCACTGTAAGTTGGAATCTACTCCACAACACATCACATTAACCTGGCTCGAAGAAGGCAGTGATGATTCTGTGGTAGAATTCTTGCCTTCCAGTGTAGAACACTAGGATCTGATTCCCAGTCAATACACCTAAGTGAAACCACTGTCCAGCTGATGCTGGGGATTTGCACATCGCTGTGATTCTAAGCAGGAAAAGTTTAGGGTATTTTTGTGTGTGTGTGCTAGAAGTATTGTAAAATTAAATCCCTAAATAATTCGTTTTCCCACTTAGAAAGCTGTGAATCTACTAATGTTTTAATTTTATATCAAATGGGCCTAGAAAGAAGTAGTATTACTTGATAGTTTAAAATGGGAAGTAAAAGTTAGATACACATTTTTGTTCTTTAAAAGGACACAAAAGTAACAGTTTAAATTATCTTGGAAGAGCATTATGGTGACAGCTTCTTAAACCTTGACACTACATTCTTTGATTCATTTGATAATGTTAGCAATAATAGGCCATTTATGAAGTATATATTGCACTCTAGAAAAATAAATGAGTAAACAAATGACACTCAGGTGCTAGAATATTGTTTCTGATTTTATAAACTACACTTTCTTTTCAAAAAACATCTTTTCTCAGTGTGTGTGACTACTTTCAACATACCTACAGCAAACCTAATCCTGTCTTTATCTCAGGTATTGTAATAGCTAATAGCAAAATGCCTTATAATGAAAATATATATATTTAGAGTGTAATAGTATCAGATTGTCATCACTAGCTCAGAAAGAACAACATATGGTATAAAACAAACGAGGCTTTTAAGAGTTTTGTTTTTGTTTTTGTTTTTTTGGTCATCACTGCCCTCTGGTGGTGGGAGTAGGAGGCCCAGCCTTTGCGCCTGTGGAGCTGGAATTGAACTTCCATCCCAGTGGGCTGCAGTCCTGCGCACAACCACTACGCCACCGGGGCTCAGCCCAAGTTGTTTTTTTTTTTTTTTTGGTTTGCTTTTAAGAGTTTTTGAGATTTTCTGCTTTATACATTTTAAGTGACTGTCATTTTAATTTGCAAACAATTAACTTTTCATAGTAACTTGTATAATTGCTATAAGGTCTGATATGCTAACAACCAAAATTGGTCGCTTAAGAGACACTTTAATTAGTATAAAGCAGAAAATTGCATTGAGTGCTATGGTTGTATATCTCCAGGAAGCAGGGAATATACAAAAAGTATATATACCATATATATTCAAGTATAAGCTGACCCGAATACCAGCTGAGGCATTTAATTTTACCATAAAAACTCCATTAAAAGTGTGCTGAAAGGGCTGAGCCCTGGTGGCGTAAGTGGTTGAGTGTGGGACTGCAGCCTGCGGGCTTGGCAGTTCAAATGCAGTGGCGGCTCTCAGGAGCAGCACTGGGTGGCTTCCACGACCACCAGCGGGCAGTGAGGCCCACAAAAACAAAACAAAACAACAACAACAACAACAACAAAAGGGCTTTATGCATGAGTATAAATGAGTATGCATTTAAAAATAACATGGCCGCACAGAATAATTTTTTTGTACATATTTCTATATGCTTTCAATAATTTTGGTATGGTTGATAGTCTTATGGAACACTGCATGAATTCCTTGAGTATGTTTTAAGTGTGCATATACATAGATAAACATATGCTAATCTTCCTAACTTATGAATAAAAATCCCAGTTATACCCAGGCTATTACCATACATTATGTATGCATGCCCACTTATTCATTGGCAACGCTGACTTTTATCTTATCCCAAGCTTTTAAAAAATTCTAGATTGTTACAAAGCAGCTTAGAAAAGATTTATTACTTAAAAAGCTATTTATAGTATAGTAAGTACAATATAGGGAGAGCACACACACTGTATCAGATAAGTTTCTATCCACTTTGGGTTATTAGATATGCATAATAATACTGAGCAAAAATGTGGAAAATGCTTCTTTTCCTTGTAGACTTAAAAATCCACCAAGCTGAATGAATTTTTTATAGGGCATATACTTGTTCATGACCTCTAGTGTTCAGAAATGCTGCCATGTTTGAAAACTAGTCCCTAGTGGAGCCTGCATCCCTGTTAATAGCTGAAAGGTCAGTGGAGCTGCTAAACAGTTTGTATTACTGTCAGGGTGGCCGTGAAAACACCACCTGCTGCAAGAGGACTTGGCAGCTGGGTCAACAGGCACTGTGGGAATTTATCAACTTAGGGGGGCCACTTGCATAAAACTTTGACTGATGAATTGGGACTCGACTGGCTTATTGGGCTAAAGCTGCTCTATTATGTATGACTTTCTTTCGGATGGCAGAGCTGCCTGCTAGCTCCCTGAGATGTAGGCAAGGGGTAATCAGAACTGATTTTTCTTTACAAAATAATTTTCTTAAAAAAAATGGTCGGGGGGTGGTTGGACTCTAGCATGTAGTAGAATGCGGAGTAGAATGAAGATATTAAGAGGTAAATAAACAAATGACATGAGTTGAGGGGTGGGGGCAGCAGGAGACACGAGGGCAATGTTTGATACTGGTCCCACAGGAGTTTAGGAATACAACGTTACAGCATATCTGTAAAATAAAATTCCTAAGTCTAGTATTTGCAGAATTCATTTATAGATCTCTTAGGGGAATAGTCTGTGTGATTTGGTTGCAAATAAATAAAAATCAGATAAGCAATATGTTAATAAAATGGAAAGAGTTGGCATATCGTAATGAAGACAAATTTTGCTTTACACATTCCTGAAGTAATAACCCTGGAAACACTTGAAAGAAAAGGGTGAAAGAAGGTCATTTGGTTTAAGGTCATCTGAAACAAAAATCAAAACTTTGTCAGTAGTGTGAAAACATTTGTGTTCTATAAAAATAAAACTTGGGAGGTTACATCACTCTGTCAGAATTTAATGTCCACCCTTTGGGAGCATTTGTTTACTTCTGAAAAAAATTAAATAAAGAATAAGCATTTGAGGAATGACATGGACATTTGAAAACTAAGTATTATTGGCTCTGCAGAACTTCATGAAAACCTCTATCCTAATTTTAGTACTAAGAGAATCATAAAAATTAAGAAATCATCTGAAAATAATTCCTAAATCTATGCAATGAACACTAATACTAAACAATGTGATATTTAAAATCTATTCCTTAAATATATCTCATGAATTAATTTAAGGAGCCTGGGTGACAATGTTGAGTGATCATTAGATTGCTGACTGCAAGGTTGGCTGTTCAAACCCAGCTGTGATTCTGTGGGAGAAAAAAGCTGAACCAAACTCATTGCCATGGAGACAGTTCTGACTCATAGCAACCTTAAAACTGTTGCTTTGACTGTAACTTTACAGGCGTAGAAAACCGCATCTTACTCCTGTGGAGCAGTCGTTTGCTCCTTTCAAGACTGACACCTGAGAAAGCCTGTACAGAACAACTAGGAGTCAGAATGCACTTGATGGCAACAGGTTTTTGGTTGGCGGTCCATTGTGGAAAGCACTGCATTGACTGCTAATGGAAATTGGGGGTTCAAATCCATAAGCTGCTCTGTAGACAGCCTGCTTCCCTGAAGACGTATAGTTGTGGGGATCCCATGAAGTGGCTCCACTCTGTCCTACACGGCCACTCAGTTTGGGTGCTTCCTTCTTTCTTTCTTTGGGGGAGTGTGGTAGATAGGCTTATTGTGCTGACTGTTGTTTACCTGCTCTGCTGCCTGTTGCCTATGTCCAGACTGCCTGTATTGCTCAAGGAGGACTCAGTTGTCTGCTTACTTGACCTTGGACCCAGCAGCCCTTGTGAGTTGAAGGACTTACAGTATATTAATTGTTTCACGGAAGTGAGCTGAACTGAGCTCTTGGTACTGCTGTGTAGACTAATTAGCTGCTATATTCCGTCACGCTCTATCTAACTAAAATCATAAGTGTCCTGGTTTTGTTTCTCTAGAGAACACTATCGAACATGGGGTGAGGTGGGGTATGTACTAATTTATTTTTACAGTCCTCTGTAGAAATAATCATTTCCACTTATGGATGGGTCAAGGATAAAGCAGCAAGAGGCAATGGGTTGGCCACAGTCACCCCGTAAGGAAGACTGAGACCAAACCAACTGACTCCTTATCCCACTGGGATAGACTCATGTCACGATAGCATTGTTTTGTGCAGTTAATAATACTGTCTAGTTTTTGCACTCAATGTGTCTAAATGTGTTTTCTGGAACTTATGGTTGAAGGAATTCCCTGAACTCTTAGCTTTTGGATTCTCTGTGTGTTGGCTGAGGAGTTCCTGATGGGTGTAAATAATTAACACTGTTGCTGTTAATTCAAAAGTGGGAGGTTCAAGTACATCAAGAGGGGCCTTGAAAGAAAGACAATCTCTTTCAAAATAATAGCCATTAGAAATTCTAAGGGCTTCTCTGCAACAGGAGGAGTTCGCCTGCCACGGCCCCCTCACCTCCTAAAAATGTCTACCTGCGCCAAATTCATCTCCACCCCTGCCCTGGTCAGGAGCACCTCCCAGCTGCTGAGCCGACCACTGTCTGTGTGGGTACAAAAACGGCCCAAGACACTGACAGAAGAGCGCTCCAGCAGCTTGACAGCCCCACGTTCCCTGACCTCACTTCTCCCTAGTCGCAGCTTCCAAACCAGCATTGTCTCAAGGGACATTGACACAGCCGCCAAGGTCATCGGGGCGGGGCTGCCACAGTTGGTGTGGCGGGCTCTCGACTGGCATTGGGACTGTGTTTGGGAGTCTCATCATTGGCTATGCCAGGAACCCTTCTCTGAAGCAGCAGCTCTTCTCCTACACTATTCTGGGCTTTGCCCTCTCAGAGGTCATGGGGTTTTTCTGCCTGATGGTGGCCTTCCTCATCCTCTTCGCCATGTGAAGGAGCCGTCTCCACCTCCCCTAGTTATCTGCCCCACTTCTCCTCTGCCCTGTATGTTCCTCTCCCTGCACCTCCCCGGGCAGCCTGGGGAAAGTCATTGGCTCAGGATTTGACAGAGGGAAGACAAATAAATACTGTATTAATAAAGGTGTTTCTTGAGTCAAAAAAAAAAAAGAAATTTTAAATAACAAATTTCTATTCCAACACACAAGTTACAATCAACTTGATACCAATTGTTTCTAACAAGAGCTGGACTAGACCCCTGCCTGTTGGATGTGCTTCTAATTCACTTGGTCATGAGATGCAGCTTCCCGACCCCTGGAAATATTCCGGAAGTATGATCAATATCCTAACACGGAGCCAAAATTCATGTCTTTTCTGCTTTATGAAGGATTTCTTTTTCCTCCTCCTTCACTCCTGAATTCTAGTTATGCCCCACAGATACCTAGTTGCATTTTGAATTTTTTTCTAATTGTCTAATTTTTTCCATTATAGAGCATTTGATTTTTTTTATAAAAAGTTAATTTGCCTTTTTTTTTCTGAGAAGTCTGCTTGCAAAAACCAATAAGAAAACTACAATTTATAATGTTTGACCAAATTATCCTAACAGATTGAGGTGGTTATACTGGAACCTCAATTGCTATTGTCAGAATGAGTTTCTGCATCATTTGTGTGTGTGTCTGTGAGTGAAAACAAAAAGAAAAATATAGATCATCTAGCTAAAATATAAACCTTCTAAAATACATACTCTCAGGCATGTCTCATGTAATATAGATTAAATATATATATATATACACATTTTTTTTTTTTTGGCATCACTGCTCTCTGGTGGTGGGAGTAGGAGGCCCAGCTCCACTGCTGGAATTGAACCTCCGTCCCAGTGGGCCGCAGTCCCGCGCACAACCACTACGCCACCGGGGCTCAGCCTAGATTAAATATTTTTAAATCTTTGTAAACCATTATTGGAGGCATAAAATAATGCAGAATTTGATAAATGTTGTAAGGATTCACCAAATACTAAGGAATATAAATTTTCATAATTTATTCTTCGTTTTCCAGGGCCACAAATCAATTGATGTTTGAAATTCATTCTGAAAACATTACCCTAAAAAGTCTGGGGATGCTGTACAAAAATAATTTTAAACTAAGGGTTTAATATGAGTTACATTCTAGATATAATAAGAAATGTCTATGCATTGGTTTTTTTTTTCTAATTTGATAATTTTTTTCTAATTTTTTTTCCTTAAATTTTCCCTCAAGTATTGTAGAAAAACAGTTCTGCTTTGAGACAGACATACCGAATAGTACTATACTAGAAATTAATGTTGCCAAAATAATTCTATTTACGTGATTTCTTGTCTGCTTATATAGTCCTTCAACTCATCTAATGAGAAACACTATAATAATAAATGTTGGCATTCAAAATGAAGCAGTATGAGGCTCCCAACAAATGTTTATGAAAGCATTTGTTTTCTTATCATCAGTTTAATTTAAAAAATTTATTCCCCTGTCTATGTTCATGGACAGTGTCATTGGAACTGTTACTCTTCCCACCCTCCCCAAAACAAACACAAATTTGAACCCTGGCCCCACAGGCATGACTCACCCAAATAATGAGAAGTCAGGCCTCTCAGGTCTGTATGTCATTCTGAGACCACCTTCAAGAGGAGACCCTAAGTTCACAAAGCCAAGGTCCCTTACTGCCATCCTGGTAAACTGATACTAATAATGGGTTGAAGGTATAGCACTCACCTCAGCTCACCCACCAACAGACTAGAGAAGGGTGAGTGATTTTTTGAGATGAAAAGGGAGACTATGAAAATTCAGGAAATTCACAAACAGACACCACAAGGTTGACAAACACAGTAGAATAACTGTGTGTAGTTTGGAACCAATTCCACTCTGTTTGAATAAAACCCCTGGACCTCATTACTTATTATTAGAATCAAGTTTTATGAATAACATTAGCTTGATTTTAGCTTTTAGTAGTGCCCATGCCAACAGCCACCTAAATGTCTGATTTATTTATAGCATTGTTCCAAGAAGGCATAATTTCCACACCTAAAGTAGGGGGACAGTTCTGCTACAGTGTTTAAATGTGTACCTCCCTCATGAGAAAAGGCTGTATGATTCCAAAGAGAAGAGTGTGTGACAGAGCAGTGTCCACTTAGAACTGGTCATTCCTCTTTTTTGCCCTGCAACAGTCAAAGCAGATTCATTTCCCCCCTCAGGAAAGATACTATTTCATGGTGTGGAAAAAGGAACAAGAAGCCAGACCTGAAATCTGTCCTACTAAGCTCACTCCATGTTCTTAACTAGAAAAGTTCTAGTGTTTTTTGTCATGTTTTGTTAGTCAGTGGCCTATTCATAAATAATGTATTCAAGATGGAATTCAATCCTTGCCTTTATTAAACTTTTCAGAATATTAGAATTTACCCATGCAAGAGTCCTGAATTTCAAGAATTTACATTTGCAAATGAGTTCATGAAGATAATAGGGAGCTTGGAATTTGTTGCACGGTATGTGGCTCCTCCAGGGCCTACCAACCTTTGGTATTCAAAAATAGTCTCATCTGAAAGGACAGTTAGGTTTGAGGAGAGTTGTTCTTAAACTTATTATTAAAGTCTACTTGGCAGTACATAATTTTAGCAGTATCTGATCTGATTTTTTCCCTGAAATTAACAACACTGTGATTCAAGATGATTTGAAAGTTGTGTGTGTGTTCAAGTTGTAGTGGGTGTGTGGGAAGCAGCAGGAGTGGGATAAATATATTCTCCAAAGGATTAAAACATCCAAATCTTCCTTTTACTGAGGCACACAAAAAAGTGCTACTTCTGTTTTCATTCGTTCAGTCACAGCAGTCTTCATGAGGGCTGTGAGCTTTCTTTCAGATAGCTTTGAAACGAAGCCAAAATAGCTTATCCTGATTGTCTAACAAAACTCAGGCTAAACATATGCAAGGCCTGCCATTACAGTATAGCTTTCTCAAACGATTGCTTCAAATGGGGTTCCTGGATGGTGATTAATTTACATAGTCAGCTGTTAACTGAACGTTTGGAGGTTCAAGTCCACACAGGGAAACCCTGGAAGACAGGTCTTCCAATCTATTCTCCCCAAAGCACCCATGGAAAAGCTTACAGAGCAGAGATTTCTTCTGGCACCAACAGGGCTACCAAGAGTTGGAGGCATTCAATGGCAACTGGTTGGTTTGTCGCTTCTGACAAAAGACCCTGAGCCTCTCTGATTTGCACCAGGGTCTTCCCATGGCTTTTAACTCTGCCTCCACAAACACAATGCTGCTCTCTGATCACAAGAGCAACAGGAATATGTGGTGGTAATCAGGCTTTTATTTTGAAGGTCAATGTGGCTGAGACCAGTCCTTGTGGACTGAACTGGATTTGAAGACCCTCTCAAGACAGCACTGAGCCTACAGAAAGGACAGAGGTGTTCTTTTTTGTTCATTGATAATTTTAGTTCTGCCAATAATTAAAATACACTAAAATACCTTAAAGAATTCCTTGACTTAGAGGGATGTAAGTAAATCTCACCTTTTAGGATCTACAATTTTGTAGAGTTTTCCATTGTGGGTCTGAGTCATACTTTTACTACTTGATAAAATGTAAACTTCACCTGCGGAAGAGATAAATATGTTAACTCATAGCATCACAAGGCCTTATTTCCTACTGCTTAGTATATCATATGATATATAATTACTCTCCCAAAAGGCTTGTTGGATTCCTAAGCCTGGCAACTTATGAAGGTGACCTTATTGGGGGCGGGGTGTGTGTGTGAATGGGCTTTATTTTGTAATGTTAATCCGGTCAGGCTAGAGGGTTCTAAACCTAATCTCTTCTGAGTGGTGTCTTACTGTAAAAATAGGATAGAAAGTAAAAGGAAGAAAGACATATTGGGGAGAAGCTGTGTGATGATGGAGGAATTGCAACTTTAAGCTCAGGAGCACCAAAGATTGTTGACAGCTATGAAAAGCTTGAAGGAGACAGAAAAAGAACTTCACTTTCAGAGGGCACTCTCATTTGAACTGTGAGAAAATACATTTCTGTTCTTTAAAGCCACCAAATTGTGATTCTCTAAAAGGAAGTACTATAAGAATTGTGATTCTCTAAAATTAAGGTCCTATGTCAAGTCACACTTCATTGCTTCCAAAGCTCCCAGTAACTTCTTGTTTTTGTCAAAGTGAAAGTAGATCTTGACAGTGACCTCTGAGATCTACCTTGGACTGCTGTGCCCTCACTTAGAGTAACTTCTCTCCCCCGTTTACTCTTCTCCAATGTCACAGGCCTTTATGCTTTGAATGCACAAGGCAGGCTGGTGTCTTAGGCTCTGTCCCAGGTACCTACCAGTGTACCATGGTCATTCTTTCCTTCCTCCTGTGTTTTTTCAAATGTCAACTTTCCCTGACTGTGCCATTTAAAATTGAACCTTTCTCAACACGCCAGCAATCTCTATCCCACCTTACTCCTCTATTTTTCTTCAAAGCATTTTTCACTACATTACATACATACTTTAAAAACATGATTATTTTTCTTGCTTTCTTCCATTCAAATATAAATTCCAGGTGGGAAGTTAGGATATGTGTTAGGGATGATCACTATACAAAAGGTAGGGTGGCCTATCATGAGAACTTGAGAAACCACTATCATGGTTTCCATATACTTCAATGTATAGACCGAATCAGATGAATAGAGAATTAGAAGCTATATTTATGATTACTTATGTACTTTAAGAATGCTCATTGATAAGATAGTAGTTTTGTTTACATTTCTCTATTCTCTATTACTATATTTTAGGTACATTTTCCTTTTCTGCCTCTAAACAGGAAATGCTATGGGGTTTTCATTAAAAAACTAAAAGCAAAAACAGATAAAACAGAAAAAATAACAATGAAGTTAAAAGAGAAAGAATGCAGCGGAAGAGCTAACATTTATTTTGTCAAGTATCTTACATAGTTCATATCATTAAATCATCACAATGAATCTGCCCTAAAATTTAAAGTCAGTCCTAGCATAGTTAAAAATAGCAAAATTCAAACAAACAGAAAATACTTTTGTTTCAAGAGGTGCATGTCTCAGGATGGGCATGGTACTATGGGTCTCTGTTCCTCGCTACAATCCCCCCATCCCCCACCCCCAAGCCCTTGGTAGTTGGAGGAGGTAATGTTGGTGATCAAGGATTACCTGAGAAGGGACCCTGCTTCTCTTCTGTCTGCTATCTCCTCCTGCCTGCCCAGAGAGCGGACCCCATTCATCCACCACCCATCCTGGCTTTTTGTTCCCTGTAGTCCCCTTCCCTCTCTCACCTTCTCTATCTCTCTGCACTGACCTCTCCAGAAGTGTCAGGCCATTTCCCAGCCTTGTCTTACCCACCCACAACCTCAAGTGATACCACTATTGCCCTATGTTAACCATGGCTGGGCCAAGATGTCATAGACAAAAGGGTGAAGGTGTCCTGTAACAGTTAGCTACCATACCTTGTGTGGACCCCTTAGTCATCATCACCCCTTTGATCTATCTATCTGTCTGTCTATCTATCTATAAATCTATCTATCTCTCTCTCTATAAAATTTGGGGTATCCCATGAAAGCTTAAATCATTGGTGATACCACCCGAGAAGTTTTTCAACATTGTCATAAATGTACAATGTTAGATAACAAGATAGTCAACAAATGAAGAACAGGTCTAGCTGGTACAATACCTAATTCATCCTCTCCAAATCCCAAGATGTGACCCGAAAAGTAGCCTCTGCAGGACCCACTGTTGCCAAGGCAGAGTGGCTTCTCTTGCCATTGCTTGGTCACTGGACTCTGCTGGAGAGTTAAGAAATTCCTACAATAAAAGCATACCATGAACCTACAATGAGACCATGCTTTTGCTTAAGAAAATATAATTTTTAAAAGCCCTTTAAAATGAAGTTTATGTTTAATCACTACTGTGTGACATCTCATTTCTAGAGGGGCAAATAAAATTCTTCATAAAGTGTGTGAATACTGAAATTTCCAGAGGGAGAAAAAGTACTTAAAAGATAACACTTTGGTTGGAAGTGGGTTGAGGGGTTACTCAAAGTACCTGAGTATAAGAAAAGTCCTCACCTTCATCCAGGGAATGATTCTTTCTCTCTAGGACTAGAGTCCAACCTGTGCTATCAATCAGAGTGCAAGCCATTACCAGTTGTGTGTTATGCCTGAATGTTAGAACCTTGGGAAACATGATTCTCATTTGGGCCTTAGTACAGATTTTCCAATGTGACCTCTAGAATATAGGCTAACACTTAAACTCTGTCACACTCCTTCCTATTGGAACAGATTCAGTTCGGTTGTCCAAAATTCTAGACATTTCGCAAAAATAAAAATTCCTATGCTTTCTGGAATGAAGTTTTAAAATAACGATTCAACTTTTGTAAAGTGGTAACTTTCAATGTACTCATTTCCCTCTGTATTTAAGGATGAAGGGGGCAAACTAAATGTTATGAAAAAAATTCCTTGGAAGATTTTTCAGTCCTTAAAAATGATTTCACTTACATCTTGAAACCTTTTGTAAAAAGTCTCTTTGGGAGCTCTTCATTTAAAATACCATAGAGAGCAGACCAAAAATAGAGTATTATTTACAGATGTTTCAGATCTGACTCCCAATGGGATACAATCATTGAATATTTTATGGCAACTTGGCAATGAATCAATAGAAATGCTATTTGACCTGTCATGCTGTGATATCAAGAAACATACCAATTACGGTCTCCAAACACATAGCTTCCATACAGTCTTTCAGACTGGCAACCTCGGTAAACAAATCCACCAACCAGAGGACCGTTACTGAATGGCTTGAATTCTAAGAGCGATGGTTCACTTTCTAAAAGGAACAAATACAGTATTATATCAAATGCAATGCATTTATATAAAATAAAAGTGCAGCCTAACACTAATTATCACTTATGTATTTTGACTCTTTCATTCCATTGCAGGAGGCAGAATGCTGCTATAGAATTTTAGTGAAAATAACCTCTCACTTTGCTTAAGTAGTAGTAGAAGGAAAGGTGCTTCAGGGTCAACTTCATGCATAGGCTTCCAAAGCTATTTGGTCCATCATTCCCTTTTCTAAAAAAGAAAATGACCCAGTGTCCCCGTAGCAGGCAAACAAAGGCTTTTGTATGATAGTCCATAATGCAGGATAAAGTGTAGGTAACGGCTTTTGCAGCCCTCTTGGATCATTCCCACATTCCCCAGGGAGCAGTGTTGTCCTCTTTGGGAAACACTGGCTTAATATAATGAGACTGCTATGCAAAGATTTGCTGTTATATTGTTGCCAGGGCATTTCCAAGTTTTCAATGAAACTAAAATAGAACATTGATATTCTGAAGGCTATAGGTATTTTTTTTTTAAGAAAATACTTTAAATCAGCAGTTCTAAACCTGTGGGTCACAACCTCTTTAGGGGTCAAACAACCCTTTTACAGGGGATGCCTAAGACCATCAGAAAACACATATTTTTGATGGTCTTAGGAACTGAGCCACCGCACCTCTGTCATTTCCAGGTGGGTCCGCCCACATGCAGGTCCGCCCACATTATGAGGGCTCAGTGTGAAGACTGTTACCCATGCTACACCATGCTTCGAGACAAAATTTCATTTATTCTTACTACTTATTTGTAATTAGAAATAAATATTTTACAATATATAATTTCATATTGCTTTGTGATTAATCACTATGTTTTATGTTCAATTTGTAACAATGAAAATGCACCCTGCATATCAGACACTTAAATTAAGATTCATAACAGTAGCAAAATTACAATTATGAAGTAGCAATGAAAATAATTTTATGGTTGGGGGTCACCATAACGTGAGGAATCCAGCTACATTAGGAAGGTTGAGAACCACTGCTTTAAACATATAATGTGTTTTTGGAATTTTTCAAGTTTGTTTAATAGGAATTCCTATAAATATATTTAGTAAACCATGATAGAACTCTCAAGTAATATAAATGGTTTAAAAGTTCATAATTTAATGAAAATAACACACAGTACATGAAAAATCTTTAAGATCAATTAATTGCAAATTTACAAATATGGTTACTTAGTAAAGGATAATTATTTAAAATATTTTATTTTATTCTGTGAAATTACATGCTCACTAAAGTCTCCTTCAATGATCCCCTTTGAACTACATGTGTATAGTCACGTATCTTAATCATTCCATGCATGTCATCTTACACTTGCGTATATGTATACTAGTTGCAATTGAAGAGACCTAAAGCCAGTTGTAAATTAATCTGAAAATTGCTCCTTGTGTATTTAAAACCAAATAAGTCACTATCAATAGTCAGTATTTTATGGAGATGAGTCATTTTAAGTTCCTCTTCTCACATGATTACAATGAATTAAAATTTTTTAAAGTAAACAGTTTTGAGGGTAAGTGACCAGTACCCTCAAAGGCAACATAATTGGATGTTTCTGGGTACACACTTTGAAGTTAGATTGCCTGGGTTCAAGTCTGACCCTGAGGTTTGATTTGTGTGATGCTTAATTTTTCTAAGTCTCCAATTTCTTCATCTGTACAATGTGGCTAGTGAATGTTCCTATCACATAGGGTAGGAACACTTAAAATGAGTACAGTTTGTACAGTTCTAATTATAGGGCATGGCATGAAACAAGTACCGTGGACCTGTTTGTTATACATGAAGTTCAGGGCTATCAACATGGTAATGAATTTCAGCTCCTCGTTCAATCCATAAAAGAAACTAAAGCAAAGGCAAACCTGTAGCTATCAGCTGATTCTGACTCAAAGTGACTTTATAGAAAGAGGAGAATTGTTCAGTAGGGTTTCTAAGCCTGGATATGTTGATGGGAAGAAGATTTCATCTTTCTACTGTGAAACAGTGCTAGATTCCTCATATATTGACTTACTCAACTTCGACAATGGTGGGGTCCAGCAGAGGCACTACCAGATGCAGGAGATCTACCCCCAGGGAGTGCCCCTGACTTACCTGCAGACCTGTCTCCAGCACTCTGGAACAGCGTGCACATGTTCTTTAGTTCTTCCTGCTAAGATTCCTCTTCCTCTATCTGATTCTTACCGAGCCAGTTGATAATTTCATTGTATTTGTCAAGAATTTTCTGTTTGTCTTCACTGTTGATCTTTGCCTTGAAGCTTTTCCCTTACAGCTGTTGCTTTCGTGTTAAGTTTATGAGAGTCAAGTGAATTCTTAGAGGACACCACATCTTGCTGCTTCTCATTTTTAGTGTTGTATGCCTGCACTTCCTGGACCATGTTCAATGTCTACTCAAGCGGTCCCTATTATTCCATTGCCTTTCTCTTTCCACCCAAATAAAAAATGACAGCCTTTGAGTCAGTTATAGGGTTTCTGTGGATCTAAGTCTGTACAGAAGCAGATAGCTTCATTTTTCTCCACAGGGGCAGGTGGCTAGATTAAACTGTCAACCTTGTAGTTAGAAGTCCAATGCTTAAATGATAGTATACTTTGATTTTTGTGTATTCTAGCTGGTGAATTTCATGTTATAGTTGAATTTGTTTCTGAAACAGGTATTTGCAATGAAGAAATTATACACATCTTACAAATTCAATTATGTAACCTCCAGCTTCATTTCTGCCACTAGATCCATGCTTACCAACTATTGATTCTTGTTTTTAGTTTCTAACTTTCTCATTCCAGTTACCAATGATTATCAAGGCACTTCAACTGAATGCTTGATTGCTTTCAGATTGAAGAGTTGTAGAATTCTTCAATATCCCCATCATTGGCTTTTCTTATTACTGGTTGGTAACTAAATTTGAATAATAGCTGTCTACATGGTCCTTAGAGATGCATATTTTCCTAACACACACAGCATTGTACTTTCAGATCTTGAAATGTTCTTTTGATCTTAATGTGATACCCTTTCTCTTGACGCTGTCATCAAGGCATAGCAAACCATTGTTTGATTTATAATGGTCAACAACAGTCCACTGCAGCCCCTTTGTATTAGGAGGACATCAATCTTTATGTGCTCCATTTCATTTTTGATGACTTCAAATTTTCCTATATTCAGACTTCCTACATTCCATGTTATTAATGCATGTTGGCCATTGTTTCTTCTAATTTTGAGCCATGCCTCAGTAGCATATGAAGGACTCATGAAGGAATCAAAAACTTTGCTCCATCTGAGTTCTCAACTCTATTTTGAGGAGGCAGCTAAGTGCTTTTTAAGCGGCGAGGCTCATCTCCTAAAACTAGATCAGGCATTGCTCCACTACTATTCAGAGTTTTCAAGGGCTACTCCCTCTTCTTCCCTCTGTTCTTATTCTGAAGCTCTCCTGAGACCTGTTCCCCTTGGGTGATCCTTCTAGCATTTGAAGAATGACTGGTTACATAGCTTTCAACATCACAGCAACACACATTCACCACAGTATGACAAACTAATTAATGATGAGTGTGGATTCCATTCATAAGAAAGTGAATAGAGCAGATGGAAAACTCTGGGATAATTGGACCTTTGGAAAGTGAGCAATGTATTTCCTGCTTATTGTTACATCGGTGTTCTTATGCTTCCCCCAAAGTTCCTAGTGCCAAAAACCTTTCCTCTTCAATTAGCATAGTATTATTAAACAAAACTCAAAATAAAGCAAACTCTTCGGATTAAGCTCTACTTACCATAATCTTTCCCCTTTACAATCTGTAGGATTCTGGCTGAGGATCTGTTTTTTCCATTGGAGTCAGAACAGAGTATTGTTAAGTTGATGTTTACATCTGTGGGATGACGATCCACTGCACATCTACATAACAAAAGAGAGAGGCTTTCATTTGTCTGTTTGTTTTTTAAAATACATGACTCCTACCAGGGTGTTTTCCAAGCTCAGACTGGAGAATCCTGAACAGAAATCCTTTGTGGGTTGGCGACAATCTTAAGAACTATTCAGTTTGGATTCTCTAGAAAGCACTGAAAGAAACATCTGATGTGTTTACTTTGCTGAAATTGAATGATCTCTGGAGACTATTTCTTAATTTCTCTTGGTATCTTCCTCCACCATGAATGTGCACGCTGACTTAAAACATTTGCAAGCATGTCCTTAAGGAATATTCATTGGTAAAGTATTTTGGATAGGAATTAGTGTCATCACCAACTCACAGCTGCAGTATACAATATAGTTAGTTTTTGAATACAGCTCTTGAATTTCGTACACAGAATACAAGTGAAAAGAAAGCACGCATTTCATTCAGAGTATAAAATAAATCTGGTGACTACAACCACTGAGGTTTTTGTGGGTTCATTCTGTTTGCATGTGGACCACTACTAAATCTGAGGCTCCAAATCTCTCTCTTAACTGAAGACACTGATTCTAACATTCAACTTCGTCAGCACTGGATTCCTGTTCTCTCTTTTAGGGACCCAACAGTTGAGAAACTGTGTATGAGAATAAGGTTGAAAGTGACAATGTCTCAAGTTTATACAAATGTGGACAATTGGTTTGCCTTTGCTTTTTGGTGTCTTGATATTATTAACACTTTTGGGGTCCCGTCAGATCTGGTTAACAGGACCCCCCTCTGAGAGTGGAAATGCCACACTGAGTTTTCATAGCTGTCATCTTTAAAAGAGACGGTTGCCAGGTCTTATGGAATGCCTTGTGTGTTTGAGCCACTAGCCTCATAGTTGGCAGGTAAGTGCTTAACCACTATGCCGATAGGAATTGTGGTGCCCCTGTAGCCAAATCAACACTCTCACAGTGATTAATACAATGGAGCAGAACTGCCCAGAGGGTTTCTGAGCTTGTCAACTGCCACATTTTTCTCCCGAGGGCCAACAGTGGGCTTGAACCCCGACAGTTTGGCCAGCAGCCCACAGCTGAGTGCTCACCCAAGACACACTGAACTGAATAATTCCTTGGCCTGGTGGCTGGCTCTCCACATTTCAAGATGTTCAGAAGCATCTGGGGCTTCCAGATGATGTTGAAAGATCACAACCTTCCCTAAATGCAACAACCAAAGATGTGTCCAGACATTCCTACATGGTCCCATGGGACCAAAATCACCTCATTGAAGATCACTATTTTAGGCCAACAAAATATATTACTTAAAACGCAAACAAAATTTAACCACCAGTGTTATAAATTTATATATTAAGGAAAATAGCTCTTGGGTCTCTTATCCCAATCAAGCAAAATCTCTTGGTTCCAAATGATTCCACTCAGGATGGGGAAAAAAAAGCCTGACCTAACTGGAAGACAGGTTCCTTGTTCAGTGGCAACAGTGACTTTATTGTTTTCTCTAATTCAATTATTCACAGAATACAATGCCTGGCAGGGACCCTAGCACAGACATGCTGTGCTTTAAGGTGGAACAAAATCCAAGATGGGGTAAGAACCTCTCTGTTGAATTAACTTTCTTTTGAAGATAGAAAAGCTATGACTAAAGGAGGGTTGGCCATTTTCCTGTAAGGAGACACTGCCAATCTCTAATAGAAAGGCCAGATTTCCCTGAGATGATATTGCTGGGGTTGGGGGGGGAGGGTGCGGGGAGCGGGGGGAGTCATGAGCTCCAGCTTGTGCTCAATACCCACTGAGTGGGTCCACTGAGAACTATGTGACCCTTTTTAACCTTCAGTTTCATATGTATAAAAGGCATCTAATAACAGTTACTTCAGTACAGCTGCAGACCCTAAATGACATAATGTGTGCGAGACCCAGAATCAAGATGCTTAATTAAAGTTAGCTCTGCTTTGTCAATCATTATTTCAGTTCCCTTTCTGCTTTATTAAATCTCCCTCTACTGAAAATATTCTTGGAGGGAGGTAGAGGAATGACCACGTTCCTTTCCAGCACTGAGCCATCAAGTAAGACTTCATGACAGAAGTATCCTGCCACACGTGCGGTCTGCAAAGCTCGAACTGAATGAACTCTTGGGTGTTTGGACTGAAGGTTCTGGACACCCAGGGAGTTTTCTCGAAAGCCCCAGTGGGCTTTTGGTGACTCAGGCTGCTTGACTTCAAAGTGCTGCTTTGTGGTGGTATCTGTGAGCTCTGAGCTACATGAATGGAATGTGACAGTTTCCTCCACATCCTGAACTCACCTTAAGTATTCCCTGTCGCCCAGATTTTAAGATCGACTGTGATGCCAAAGAGGAAATGAACTGTAGACTTGGACTTTGATGGAGGGGAGATGAAGGGCATGAGGGATTATAAAAATAAAAAGTTGGAGAAATACTCACCTTACACATAGTGAACACTCAATAAACATTAAATAGCAATAATAACTTAGCTAGTAAATGAATGAATGTGGCCAGATGCTCCTTAGAATAAATAGTAGACCACGGACAGGATGAAGCATTCTTTATGGAATTTCTATATTATGCCTCACAATATTTTGCAAATGTCCCAAATACTGTCCACTCCACACACTTCTGAACTTTCCTTTCTTTATGGCTTATTGTACAGTACAGCCAAACAGTCTGTGTACATTCTTTTAGTGCTTATAATTTTTTTCAAGAAAAAAGATGAACATTTAGCCCCACTCCTTTGGCAGATGGATACCATCCTTGAGCTACGATGATGATATGGAGCTGACGTCACTCCTACCAGGTGTCAGGCACCAGATTTTCTACTTTAGTGACATATTTTTATTTCATCATTGCCACATCTCTGCAAGGTAGTAATAAAATATAATAAAATATATTTATATAAATTACAAGGAAGTATTTCCCATGTAAGATATAAGGAAATTGAGATTTTGAGGGATCTTAGGAGATAAGCCAAGAGGTCTATGATCTCTTTCATTGAGCTATCAAAACTGCGTTCCTCTGATAATGCTGTCAGCCACTCATGGTGACCATGCACAAACTCCCATCCCTGTGACTGACTGCTGACAGAGCAGCTGTGATGCATAGGTCTTCCCTGGATGACTTTGAAAGCAGATCACTGAGCCTTCTTCAAATTCAAAAAACTCAAACTCACTGCCCTTAAGGTGATGCCACTCTGAGCAAACCTCTAGGATGGGGTGGAACTGGCCCTCTGACTTTCTAAGACGGTAACACTTCCTGAGGGGAGAAAGCACCATCTTCTTCCTTCATTGTGGCTGGTGGTTTTGAATTTCAGACCTTTTGGTTAGCAGCCCAGCATATAACCACTACCCCACCAGAGCACCTTTCCTTTTCCCTTAGTCCATTTTCATTTCCCAGCTTTGCTGAAGTCTCGTTAGCATCACGGCAGCAGAGCTGCCTCCATGGACAGATGAATGATAGCTGAGCATGAGGTGCATTCATCAGAGAGAAAAATTAGGCCTCTTGCATGCAAGGTAGAAAGTCTACCACCGAACCGCAACCACCCCCATTATCTAAAAATCTCTCAAAACAGTTTTTTTTTTTCGGGCATCACTGCTCTCCGGTGGTGGGAGTAGGAGGCCCAGCCCCACTGCTGGAATTGAACCTCCGTCCCAGTGGGCCGCGGTCCCACGCACAACCACTAAGCCACCGGGGCTCAGCCCTCAAAACAATTTTAAGGAGAACTTTTTTCCTTCATGAATTTGTCCCTTTTGGGGTATAGGTTGCCTTCTTTATCTAGTCCACATGTTCATGAAAGGGTGCAGAGTGCTCCCTTGGATTGTCACCTGGTGTGGTTGTAAAAGTGCTACCCAACCTAGGATCCCCCTTCTTGCCTGCTCGATGGTCCAGCGACCCTCTTTCTTTTCCCGCTTCCTGAATCCTGGTCTGAAAGGCATGCTACTCACCTGCCTGGGTCGTGAAGTCCATGGGCAAACACTTCAGGGGGCTGGTTGGTGCTGTTGAAGTGGGGGTTGCTCCGTGGGATGGAGTAAGGTACATGACACATGTCCGTGTCCACATCTAGCCGCAGCACCGAACCTGTGAAATCACTGAGAGATTGGGGACAATATCTGGTCAGTATTTACCCTACATGAAATCCATCTGGCAAGGTTGTCCTCTAGGAAAACAATCCCTCCTTAACTGGAGACCACATACCACATTGTGGGAAACAAAGCCGGGGCAGTGGAGTAGCCACACGTGACAGCACCAAGACACAGCCTCTTGTGGCTACAGATGGTGGCTGAAGGAGACACTGTCTCTTTTTTTTTTTTTTTTGACAACCCACGTATTTTACACTCCCCCAAGCAGCTTTACTTGATCTGCTCATGCAGTAAGCCGGTCACTGAGAGGCAACATGGCCTCCAAGCATCGAGTGCTGGTGGAGGGGCCTCATGGCCCAGACAAGCAGATAGTGGCTCACATACAACGTCTCTGAGTGAAGACTTTAAAACAATCATGCCATTTTATGTCATGTTGAAAACGTACACTTTTCAACCACTCATTTCTGGTTTTCTGAAACATCTCTGTTTTCTAACTGGAAACAAAGTTAAGGACCTAAGACAATGAGAGTTGAAGGCAGTTTCTAACTCACTGGCTCAGACCCTCTTTCCTGCTACTTCCAATGAGGAGGCTGTGCTTGTTGCCATCTTTTACCTTAAGCCATCCATTTCTTCCATATCATCTAATGTGATCATCCCGTCACCAAGAACAACGTATAAGAAGCCATCGGGGCCAAACAGCAGCTGTCCCCCCAGGTGCTTTCGGTGAAGCTCTGCGACTTCCAGAAACACTCTAGCTGTTCTCAAATCGACCTGATGTGGGTTCTTCCTACATGGGGGTAAGGAAAAATACCATGATTGCTAATCATGCTGGATGAGCCCACGAGAGAGGAACGTGCATTAGAGCGAACATCTGACACCGGGAGCAAAATGGAACCAACAAGAGAGAGGCTGCTACCAATAACTGAGGATGCCCACAGTAAAACTCAGGAAATCCAGAAGCCGGCTTAGGAGGAGAGCTGTCTGATGGAGAATGGAAAAGTTTGCCATTAAAATGAGTTGTAGTAAAGAGCTGGCCTCTACCCTGTCCACAGTGGAAAACATGCAAGACTTGGGGAAGCAAGTCCCATGGAGTTCCAGCTCCACCGGAGACTGGTAACCAGGTTTGGGAAATAGCATAAAAGTTGAAATGTATTTGAGAAAAGTGCCAAAGTCCCATCATTTCCCTTTATTTTTCCTTTAAGACACACGTGGGGCTTTAAACAAAGTAAAGATTATAGTTGATTTCTGCTACTTTATGGTTAATTATTTCTGCTTTAAAAAATGACGAGAGGAGAGGATAAAGTTAAGCAAATGATGTGTTCCTTTTAGTGATACCTGGATACTGTGTATTCCACAACTCTGAGAATGTGGTCATGGGGTCCAATAGCCCACCGTTCTTGGTTGGTGGTATAAGACACATACAGCTTTCCATTTTTCTTGTAATTGGGATGGAATGCAAGGCTTAGCAGTCCTCTTTCATCTCCTCCCTGCAGTAAAATGAAAAACACAACGAATTGTGAAGTTAATTATGTTCCTTATTGTGTTTCAACTGGAACCCCAAAAGAGTCTCTTTCTTTCTTCTGGATAATCTTTGCCCAAACTCTTTTCTTTTCTTCTGTGCCTACTGCACAAAAAAGGGTTATAAAACATTTCACTTTGTGGAACTCTTTAATGGTTAGAACAAGCCAATTGTCTTGCGTGGTTATCTATACCCAAGACTCCTACCCTACTTTTGTCAAGTGATTTGTGTGGGTAATCTGGGGAGGGTTTGGAGACAAGTTTAAGTGCTGTGGAGAATTCTTTCCTGAGTTACTAGGGTTGCTTGTAGTTCATCGAAAACAAATAAAAGGTTCATAATCAGCAGTCACTTTTAATCCAAGTATCCCAAACCTAAAATACAGTGTGGGCTGCCAACTCCCACTGTCTTGGCAATATGTTTAGAAAACAGTTAAATTGCTTGTGTAATATGTAAACCTTTGTTTTACCCTGGAGGCATCCACATCAGTTGTCACAACGATGGTGGTCTGTTCATCACAGCCAGGCAATAAGCAGCCTTGGCCTATCAAAACAGACAGAAATAAGATTTTTTTTCTTTTTTCTTTCCTTCTTTTAAAATATACATCCCTCCCTATCACTGCAGTTTTTCTTACAGGGATGGAGAAGTAGGACAGAGCTGAAAACCTGGGTTGGAACGTGGTGGAAGAAAATGCTAGGGAGGAAAGGGCACACTGGGAAATAAAGGAAAAATCCCAAACAACCTCCTTTGTTATTATATAAATGTCAAGGATTGTATACATTAGGCATGCCAAATGCTGTAACAATTAAAACATCATCATGTTCTTAAATAGAAAGGCATTTTATCTTTATTTTCTGCTTGCAGTGTCAGGAAAGTCAATATGGCCTTAGCACTTGGCTGCATCCCCACATAGCCAAGGCATTTCTACAAGGAACTCAGTCTCTAAAATGATCTGCATCAGCGGAGACGGAACATCTCCGAGCCTAGGAAGCCAGTGAACTCTCTTTGGTATTATCTGATGAACGCTCTGCCAAGGTGGGGAGTGTGACAGAGAAGGTGAACATTGCAACTGCTGCTACACTACCTTCTCAAGGTTAGTTCAGTAAATACCACCCTACCCCTTTGGGCAAAAGGCGATAACAGGAGAAGCTATGCCTTCGGATGTGTTAGATGAGGGAAGACAAATATCTACAGTAACTACATCCTCTTCATTTTGGCTGTCATGGAAGTACTCTAAAATTGGTTGTCCAGAGCAGCATGCACTGCTAGAGTCCAATCTGTAGTGGGCACTCTACATATCTTTCCTGTGGATTTGGGTATTGAAAAGTTTTAGGCCTCAAAATTCACTTTTAGTGAACATTGCTCAATTAGTTTCCTGGGTAGAGAAAATGATTTTAATATGCACCATAGAAAGTGGAAATATTTGCGCTTTAAAGATGGTTTCAATAATAAAGGAGATGCAAAGATCCCCGAATTGCCCAACCATCTGTCAAAGGTAGAAAGAGTCAACCTCTTCTTTTGCCTCTGACAATATGCTTAATTTTTATTTTAATGGGGAAAAAAATCTGATGGAAGGCAAAAGTCTATGGTTTATGAACAAGCCGCTGGTTTGGGGGAGATGATTGTTATGATGATTTTAATATGGGCTTGCTGTTTTTCCTTCTTACATTGCCACGAAATAAATAGCCCTTGGCTTTCTTAGAAGATGTTGGGAGCTGGAATGTGTAACTTAAGAATGGATTGTGGAGAGGCCACTGCACATTTAAACTTCCTTGACAAATATTAAGAAGAGGCCTACGGGTGGGATTTTTTTTTAATCTTTTTTTGTGGTCTCTTACCGTTCCACACATCAGTTGCATCAGACATATTTGTATATATATCTAGACATTTACTTTCTAGTGAGCCCTTGGAATTAGCTCCTCATTTTCCCCCTCCTCCCCGCCCCCCTGCACTGGGGGTGGGGTTTAGTTAGTGATTAAATCCCCTCTGAAGTTGTGAGTACAGGTTAAGTATACCATGTCCCCTTCACAAATGTTTGTGTTACACTCTAAGAAGCTTTTGCTGAAAGTAGTCCTTTTGTACTTTTTAATCAAATCATTTGAAATGCAATTTGAGTTGTATAGAAACAAAATTTAAAATGGTACAGGTTGCTTTCAAGAATTAGGAATGAGGAATGAATGCTTTGTGGAAAGAGAGGTGGGAAAAGAGATACCATATATACCTAAGCATAAGCCAACCTGATTATCAGCCAAGGAGCCTAATTTTACCACAAAAACTGCATTAAAAAATGTGCTGAATGGTATTTAAGCAAATTGTTCACTTTAGAGAGTCATCCATCACATGCGTGAATCTGGGAGTGATGAACATTGACTGAAGTGTGATAAATGGAAAAATGAAAAATGAGGATATGAAATTTTACGTTAAATTTTCATATTGAGATTTGCGTTAGGTTAATGTGATTGTATGTAATTCCACGCTACTTTTCTAGACAATCTCCAGTGCAAAGTAGTATTGTATCTACTTTAGAAGCATGACTAATTCTTAAGATTGTTTGGAGAAAGATTCACTTACCCAACCATATTGATGGGGGGTGGGGGGCGGGTCGGAAATGGAACCTATTCTGCAACCATTCTATCTCGAAAGCTCAGTTTTACATTGCACCACACCACATGACTGCTCAATGGTCAGACATTAGACTTTCGAAGAGATACATGTCCGCTGGGTTAGGGGCTGTGACGAGCCTACACACACGTAGCTTGCTGAGATATAAAAGTATGCTGCTGGAAACATATTATTGAATTCTTAAATATCGCTTTATCATCGAGGCCTGGCTTATTTTTGAAAGCTTTATGACACGATGGCTCCAACAGTGGGCTCAAGCATAAAAGCAATTGCGATGATGGTGCCTGCAGGACAGTGTTCCTCTCATGTTCATGGGTAACCGTGAGTCCGAATCAGCTCGACAGCAGCTCCCAACATATGGCAAAATATGGTGACAGAGAATGGAAGGATGAACTTTGGACCAGGGTCAGGTGGAAATCACACAAACAGAAACACTCCTGAATGTTGGGCTTCTCAGGTCCTCCAGGGTTGCTTAAGCTCGAGTCTTCATCAGGAGATTGTCCCAGCCTGAGAGCCTGGATATTGGAGTCTAGAGCCCAGGCTGGCCTCCAGGTCATATCTCCTAGGCACCACATCTCCCAGGCGCTAGTTCTCTTTGTACTACTGCCTTAAGCCCCTGTCTGTTTGTGATTTCTGACTGACTCTTCTTTTCACAGCCTCACTCTGTTATCTGAGCCCCAATCCCAATATCTGATTAGCTTGGTTTTAGAAACTCAGCATAGTCCCTGGATGGTATACATGGTAACGCACTCAGCTTCTTAACAAAAGCCAGTCGGCAAAAGCCATCCAGAGATACCTTAGAAGAGTAAGGTATTTTACTGATATCTCAGCTGATATTCAGGTTGGCTTATACTCAAATATCTCTTTACCCACCTCTCATGACCTACTTCTGAAAAGTCAGTGATTGAAAACACTCCTGAACATAGTTCTACTGACAGTCCCCCTGAGTAGGAATTAACTGGTTTCTAATCAGCAGAAAGAAGCAAGCAAGTTCTGGATGAATGATGCTCACACTTTTCCCTGCTTCTCCTTCATTATTTCCCCTCATCATACTTGGCCTTATTAGAATATATGGAATTAAACTTACATCCTTCTTCCAGAAATGCAAATTACTCAACAATTACTAGTCAACACCTGGGGAGAATGAGCAGCAGGCAGCATTAGCTAAGCCACACAAACTAAAAGGGGAGAAAAAAAATTCAATAGATTATCAAATGGAATATTCCTGGCATGGGGTAATAATCCATTTTAAATAGACACTGACTTCTCAGTGATACTTTTGAAGACTGTTTAAATGTCCAACATAGTCATCCATTCCAAGGTGAAAATATGGGACAGGTACAAAGATTGTCAGTATATTTGCACTTTGTTGTTAATACTGACAATCTGATGGGGTATGTTTTTTGCTTCTAGAAATGTGGAGCGCTGCTATAACCAAACTAGAAGCCAAACAGCAACACAATCGGGTTGTTTTGATGACTGTTGTTTTGTGCTTTTGTCTGGTCAAATCGTTATGTATTTAACAAGTAGGAATGATTTCACAGGTCCACAAGAAAAGAGAACAAAGGCTCTTAATGATATTTGTGAAGGCATCAGATCTAATCTGATTGGACGCTCGCTTTGTCTTAGAGTTCTGAACCGAAATCCTGCCCTGGTGAATGAATCAAACTTCTAACCCAAAGCTTACAGATCTGCTGTTTTAAAAAATAAGTATCCTGTTAGGAAAAGAGGAAAACACAAAAATATTTGTAGTGGGTAATATTTTTGTTTTTCTTTTTAAGAAATTGTGGGACCTGGCCTTTCATGGTGAGGCTATTTAAAATAAAACATTCCTTTCAGATGCTCAAATGCAGTTAAAGGTTGTTTCTCCTGGTTTGGTTTTTCCTGATTTCTGGTTATTTATTTATTTATGTCTTAAAATTTAGATTTGCCTTCATCTCTGTCTGGGAATGCCACCTTGTGTACTTAAGGAAATAAGACTGCACAGCAAGGCGCTCCAAGTGCCAATCGTGCCTAGAGTTTGTGTGCCTTTGACGAGTAGCTGTACTCCATAAAATGGCTTTGTGGTATTGAGAAAACAAACATAAAGAACATAAACCTTAAGATGTTATTAGTGTCTTAGGAAAAATGCATTAACACTCATTCAGTACGTGTTTTCTTAAACACCTTGTATCTACTCTGAAACACACAATGAATTGGAAATGACACCAAAGAGATAAGTTTGGTTTTTCATTTACTATGTGCTAGTCAATGAGCTGGGAGCCCTGGTGAGGCAGTAACCACAAGATCAGCTATTTGAAACCAGCAGCTACTCTAGTCTTTCTAATCTTGTAAAGAGTTACCGTCTGGAAGCCCACAGGGGCAGTTCTACTCTGTCCTGTAGAGTCAAACTTGATGGCCCGAAGGCAGGGAGTTGTTGAGTGAGCCAGTGTGCTTGGCACTACACAAAGAGAACCACTACCTAATCTCAAGGAGCTTGTATACGAAAGTAGATGATAAAGTAGTTTTCATTCCCACCATATTTCTTTAGGAGTCATCACAGTATTATACACTTTTAGAAATATGCAGTCAAGGAGCAGATAGCAGAGAAAAGGAGATTTTAGGATGATATCACGTGGGGTGTAGAATTTATGAGATGTAGTCATGTCAGTGTCTGTGGTCATACATTTTATGTCCTGAAAGTAGAAAATGCAAGGACATACAAGGACAGAGCAAATGGGAGAAAAAAAGATGGTCCAGATGTAAGCAAGCTACTTGAACGCACATTTTCTTCTCCACTCTCTTCCAACACAAATGAAAGAAACCAGTCAAATGAAGTTTATCATGAAGCCAAGGTCAGATAATGGAAAAAAATGAAGGAGCAAATCCACTTGAACTGCTAAAGAAGGGTGGGGAGGCATAAAATAAAGTCAGACCACATTCCTATTTAGCCCCAATTTAGTGCAAGATGGAGCAGTGAAAACCTGGTGACACAGTGGGCCAAGTATCAGGTTGCTAATGGTAAAGTCTGCAGTTCAAATCTGCCAGCTTCTTTCTGGGATAAAGTTGAGACTTTCTGGTCCCATAAAGATTTTAAGTCTTAGGAATCCTATGGAATAAACCTATTCTGTTGTATAAGATCACTATGCATTGGGACAAACTCAATGATAATGAGTTTTGGGTTTGACTTAGTGTAAGAAAAGGCTCAAAACCTTTCCAATGTGTTAAAAGGTTCATTGTGTCAAGTGAAGGTGATATTGATAGAGAATTTGTTGCAAGTAAGCTTAATTATTTCAGAGCACAAAGGGTAAGTAGGAGTTGCCTTTAAGGCTGATGTTCATAATTAGAGGGCTACCTATACATGTCAAATATAGTATTTCTGGTACTCTAGTTCAGTTTTCCAAAACATCTTCAATGAAAGATAAAATATGTTCATAAAATTAAACTGTGGGGAACATTTATTTGAAATAATAAATTCACAAAATAATAAAACTACGCAAACTGTAAACTTTTCTCAAAAACAAATCCTGCATTAGCAGTTTTTGAAGAATAAAAATTTACAGAAATGTTGACCACAATTAGAGAAAACAAAGCTCTTGTTCTGTGTGATTAGGCTAACCAAAAATAAATTAACAAAAGTTTACTAAATACTATAAAATTTTCAGAGGGATCAAAAAACAAAAGCCAAACAAACAATGAAAATGGCAATTAAAGAAAACTTTGCAATTTCACTTTGTTACTAAACTTTTGAACCCTAACTTTGAACACTACACATTTCTGGGCTGAATTATGTAACATGTTAAATATCCGGCAGCTACATTGTTAGACAAAACTAAGTTTCAGGTATCTAAGTTGGGAATGGGAACAATTCTCTAGTAGAATTGTAAACTTCTTGAAGATAGAACCTCTTTTCTGTATTTCTGGTGTCCTGCATAGACTCTCATCATAATAATACCTTGTTATAGAAAGATACAATTATTGAGCCTTTACTCTGTGTACATACGGTGCTAATTACTTTGCAATAATTATTTTGTTTAATTTTGCTAACAATTCCAGAGGCTGACACTATCTTGTGAATAACCCTCTTTATGGATGTAAAAAGGGTACAGAAAGGATTTAGTTAGCCTGTTTGAATGTACAGAAAGCAGAGATGGACGGGCTGTGATTGCAGGGCAAGTAATGGCAGACCGTCTCAACAACTATTCCTAACTGAAAACACAAACACAAGTATTCCCTCATCAACACCCACTGTTCATGAACTGAGTCCATTTTGAAAGTCTTATTTTTGCAGCATTCCACAGAATATAATGAAGTTTGGTCAAGGATGAGAATTGGGAGGAGAGAGAATCACTGACTAAATAGGAGACACCGAGTTAATCCTAGTGTTGGGGAAGGAGATATAAGGGAAGTAAGGACAACAGGCTCAGGTATGTGGAGACAGTAAGAGGTAAACAAGAATAAAGGGCAGCTATGGTAAATACGATCACATATACAATGCTGCATAAATCACACATATACAACCCTGCATTCAACAAGCAAAATGTAAGCTCAGGGGTTACATAGGTAGACAGGTGTGCTATATGAGTGTGGGAAGGCATATGGAAATGCATGTCATGCATATGTAAGTAAATTGTAAAAAATTGCATGTTTATAATGTACTGCATAGATGAGGGGGCTACCAAAAAACCTGGAATCTTTTTTCAAAGTCATGTATATATATATATATATTTTTTTTTACAAAACAACCTTATGACCTTCAAAATACTCTCCATTCCACTTACCATATTTGTTGGACCATAAAACTCACCTGATCATAAGACATACTTAGTTTTTAGAGTTAGGAAAACAAGAAAATATATTCTGAACCAAATAGTACCAGTATACTAAAATGTTCGGGGGTATCATACCTTCAGACCAGAAGATGCACCTTCATTCCACACACACCCCCCCCGCCTTTTTTTGGGGAAAAAGTGCATCTTATGGTCTGAAAAATATGGTAATACATTGGCCAAATCTGTGATTCTATTCTTGGAAACATTTAAAAATTTTTTTCTCTTTGGATGGCTGATAGCACTGCCCTCGATTTTTCCTTTGCTTCTTCTACTTAGTCAAATCGTTGTCCTTTCCTGTCCCACTCCATTTGTGGAAACAAGAAAAAGTCACACTCAGCAACTTCAGGTCAGTAAGGTGTGTGGTGCAAGAGAGGTATGCTGTTTTTCTCAGAAACTGGCACACCAAGATGGCTGTGTAAGCAGGTGCAGAGTTGTGGTGGCAAAACTAGTCCCTTGTCTGCCACAAATTGGGCCTTTTTTGGTCATACGCTGTTACACTATCTTTTCAGAATCTCTAAATAGAAAGCTTGATTAAAAGTCTGACCAGGTGGAATGAACTCCAAAACAAGTCGGCATTTTTGTCCATTCTGGACATTGAAAAATGTCTAGAACGAGGTTTGCCATCAATCGATATTTCACCTTTTATGAAAACAGAAAACCACTAATACAATTGAGTTTTTCCCATTTAACATTTTTCCTCAAGCAGGAATCAAAATTTCACAGGCACAGGTTATTTTCTTTTTTCTTTTTTTTTTTGGGGGGGGGGCATCACTGCTCTCTGGTGGTGGGACCAGGAGGCCCAGCCCCACTGCTGGAATTGAACCTCTGTCCCAGTGGGCCGCAGTCCCGCGCACAACCACTACGCCACCGGGGCTCAGCCCCCAGGCTATTTTCTTAAATCAACCATTACAAAAACCAAGGTTCAAGCAAAACTGTTTTTACAAAAAAAATCACTGTGATCAGGTGACACCACTGGGTGCACTAATTCAGAGCAAGTTTCTGGGTGCTCACTTAGCCAGAAAACTGTATGTTTTGTTTGTTTTTTTAGGGCATCACTGCCCTCTGGTGGTGGGAGTAGGAGGCCCAACCTTTTCTCCTGTGAAGCTGGAATTGAACCTCCATCCCAGTGGGCCGCAGTCCCGCACACAACCACTATGCCACCGGGGCTCAGCCCCAGAAAACTGTATTACTATGAAAGTTTCACTTCACTCAGCATCATTCCAGGGTTTTTTGGGTGCTCCCTTGTATGATATATTCATATATATAATAAAACACATAGAGGGCATAATTATGGACCCTTCCTGGGCATATTCAAATACCCTGTGGAATTAGTTCTCCACATTTCAAGACTAAGGATCATAGTCTCATGGCCAACCTGATCAACTGGCATTACTTAGTTCACCACAAGCTAATGCTCTACATTCTTGCTTGCTAAGTAGCATCTAAGGTCTTAAAGCTTGTGAGCTTCTATCTGCTGTAAAATACTATTAGGCTCATGCCATTTAGTGCAAAGGGGAGTAAAGGAGAACAAAGGCTCAAGGAAGAAATCACTCTACTAGAACAATGATCCACACAAACCACAACCTCTTCTAGCCTGAAACTAGAACTACACGGAGCCTGTCCACCACCATTTGTTCTTCTCAAGGGCACTGTAGAAGGTCCCTGTTAGTATAGATGAAGCCGGTAGAACAAAACTCGAATTCCCAAGAAGAAAATAGACAAACTAGATTCTTAAGAAACTAGAAGGACCCCAGGACTTGCTCCAAGATAACTTTTTAACCTGGAACTGAAACCATTCTTAGGGTCACCTTTCAGACAGATAAAATAAAATAATAACTGATAAAATAATAACACCTTGCAAAGTGTGCTTCTTTAAATAAACAACTATTTGAGACCAAATGGTCAATCAGCAATTAACCAAAAAGCAACGATGAGAGGCAAGGAGGGTCAGGAACACTAAGGATGAGCAAGCAGAGGGTGCAGGCTGACAGGGATTGAAACCAAGGTCACAGTAGGATTTGTGTATGAATTGTTGAATGAGAGTATACTATTCTGGGCAAACATTCACCTAACCCCAGGCCCCCCCCCCAAAAAAAAAAAAAAACCCCAAACTTGCTATGCCTCACCTATCCAGAATAAAGCAATTTTTAAGATACTTTTACACATTGTATTAATTCTTAATTAAAAACATTTTAATCTATTTCATGAATAGAAACATGTTTGGTATTCATTTTATATCACAGATATTTAAAATTTTATAGTTTTATTATTTCTATAGTCAGGAAAAGTATGATGCTATTCTGATTGGGTTAAATGTGTGTATCTGAAAATGAGATTCACATAATAGAAAAAATATTAAAAAATAGAATCATCTTTATGAAGAAAGACTATGGGCTTGGATTTGTTAAAGTTCAAAAAAAATTGTGGGAGGCACACAAGAACGTTAAGTATACAAAGATTCATTTTAAGGGAAACTGTCCCGTTACTCACCCTTTCCATGGGCTTTTCACCAATAGGTCAGTTTTCTAAGGAAAAGAGGTTCAGATGCCTCAAATTCTCAAAATAATGGAAGTTTTAACTATCTTGGGGCAATGTAATCTGGGACTAACAGGCAGAATTAGGGAGAACTTCTGATATTCAAAAGACATGCAATTGCATTCTTAGTTAACTCAGGGGAGGAGCCAAAGGGTGAAAAGACCAGAATTCCCGTATATGCTTATAATTCACCACATGTAGCCATTTGGACAAAAACTGTTAGCAGATGAATGCTCCTCATTCTAATTCACAAATGGCTGGGTAGAGGAGAGTTCCTGGTTCTAAATCATAGGGCAAATAAAGTTTTGATAAAATTTCTGCTCTCCTGCCTGCACCACCTTCTCTACTCAACACCTTCCACATCAGTAACATTTACCTTTGCTCACTGCTTAGCTCTTGCTTCCCAGTTTCAGAACTCTATTGAAGCATGAAGGGGTCAGAATGGGAAGCCTTTGGGCTGCTGTTTCAGTGTGCATTGAATTCCTCTTCATTCGTAGCACAGTGTTTAAGCTCCAGGGTTTTATCTCTGGGTTTGAAACCTGGCTCCTCCACTTACTAGCTGTTTGATTTCAGACAAATCAAGTAACCTCTCTGTGCCTCAGAGAGGCACCAGAAAAACAGACGCATTCCTATCCTGTAGGTTTGTTGGTAGACAGATATAAAAGTGTCCATGGCAAGATCATCCATCACACTGTTGATGATCAATGAGAGTTTGTTTTTGCTACTCTGTACTGTGGGCTTCAGTTATTGCATTCAAAATGATCAAGCAGCTGAAAAAAGAAAAGACCCAGCAGCAGTAATTAATTAACTTAACTATGGACATTAGTGTGGACATTAATATCAGCAATATGAATTTAACTGCTCTGCTGGTTCTTGAGTATTTTCCAAATATATTGCTATTTATACTCCACTTAAAAGTCTGGGCACTGGAAAAACTTGCGTACAAATTAAGAAATTAAAAATTGTCCACTAAAATGAAAGTTTTCTTAGATCACTGATAAAGTGTTGGGGCTACTAACTGAAAGATCAGAAGGTTCAATCCAGCAGCTGCTCCTCAGGAGAAAAATGAGGCTAATCGCTTCTTTAAAGATTATAGGCTCAGAAATTTAAAAGGAGCAGTTCTACTGTGTCTTACGGTTGGAGTCTCCTTGAGGGCAGTATGCTTGGGGTACTTTTATTTACAACAAAAATGTAAAGCTATGGTGAT
This sequence comes from Nesogale talazaci, assembly GCA_004026705.1. Taxonomy (NCBI): domain Eukaryota; kingdom Metazoa; phylum Chordata; class Mammalia; order Afrosoricida; family Tenrecidae; genus Nesogale; species Nesogale talazaci. The sequence goes on along the minus strand of PVJH01000504.1, from coordinate 227,059 downwards.
GTTAAAATTAAGAAATTTATTTGTGTATCTGGAAATCCTTCTGATGATAGTTATCTTTTTCAATGGAAAAGTTGACCATCTTGATGGTTAAACAGTAGACTACCAAACACACACATTGTGGTCAAATACACAATTAGTACTATTTTGTCTATAGAAGCCCTGGTGACACTGTGGGTTAGGCTGCTAAGCACAAGGATGCTGGTTCAAACCTGCCAGCTGCTTCTTAGGGGAAGGATGACATTGACTGCTCCCACAGAGACTCGCTTGCCTTGGAGGAAACCCTGCATGGGGTTGCTAGGCATTTCCATGGACGCGATGGCAGTAATGGTGTGCAGTAAGCATACAGCACTTCACATCAGAACAGTTTAGAAGTAGGAAGATGACATGAGATAGAATTGCTCTTAATAATGCTTGACTTGGTTTGGGCCCCGGTGGCGTAGTGGTTGTGTGCGGGACTGCGGCCCACAGGGTTGGTGGTTCAATCCAGCAGCAGCTCTCCAGAAGCAAGGCTGGGCCTCCTCCTCCCCCCACCAGAGGGCAGTGATGCCCCCAAATAATAATGCTTGACTGAATTTGACATTCATTACTGTCGAGACACTTAAAAACACAGATAAAGGTAAGATTCCTGTGATCTAATCATTACCTATTTCAAATCTAAAAAGGAGTAGGAAAGCCTTTCAGCTTTTTCTTCTTTGGCTATGAAATGTTCTGTTCCTACTGGCTGTGCCTGAAGAGAAGAACCACTTTAGCCCCACTAGTCCATCCTTCACACAGAGTTGTAAAAAAAACCCAAATTACTTTGCTGCTTGAAAACAATCACAATAAGGAAACTTTTTGATTCACTTCAGCTACAAAAAGAGCCCACCTAGGCCTCAGCTCTTTTTCCTGCCTAACTCCTTTATTTCACATTCTTGTCAGTCTTGCTATGGTCAATGTCGAGGGTTCATGCACTTTCACAAGGGTTTTAATGGCTTTGCACTTAATTATTCCTATTGTGTGTAAGACCCTTTCCATCCAGTTTCTCCAGGAAAATGTATTGCGCTTTTTTAAAAGACTGTTATAGTGTATCACTTCCACAAAGTCTTCCCTGGATCCAGTTTGGAATTCCTCTCCCTTTTTCCTAATACTTTCTCGCACTTTCCAAGCATATTCCTAGGACACCAGATCACTATCCTTTCACTGTGTGTTAAATATTATGCCTGCCAATGTTCCCACTGCCTACAAAATGAATCTTGAACAGATATCAAGCATGCTGCCCTCCCCTGCCCCCAACTATCTCCCAGCACTTAGTCCAACGTCAGACAACTATTACCTCAATCTCTTTGTAGAGATCTAGTTCATGGGAACCCTACATGTTATAAATCATAAATGCTCCATAGGTTTATCTCAGGTGCAATCTTTTCTTCTATAGCACCAGTGGATAGATTCTAACAGCAACCTTTAGGTTGGGGAGTCAAGCACAAATTATTTATGCCACCTAGGGATCTGACACCTAATTTTAAAATGACACCCAAACTCACTGCCATTGAGTCAATTCTGAACCCATACCGAGTCTCGAGGTCAGAACAGAAAGGCCCTGTAGGTTTCCAAGACTGTCACTCTTTACAGCAGTGGAAAGTCACAGCTTTCTCCCACGGAGTGGCTGGTAGTTTCAAAGTAGCCACTATTCCACTTGGGCACTCACTTATGATGGAGCTCCAAAAATTCCTGGAAGAATGGCATTCAAAGAAATAAAAGTTTTTCGTGGACATTTTGAAGCTTTCCTGCTTGTGTTTGTTGAGTGTCTGAATGAAGGATTATGTGATAGACCACTACATTCATGAGCTATGCTATCTTTATACAATACTCTTCTTTTGAAACATAATCTTACCAAATAGAACCTTAAAACAATTTATAAGAACTTCAGTAAAAATAGAATGTTAATGTCTTCTATTTGGTATTAATAGAACACAGAAGTATATTGTTAAAATAATACCATAAACATTTACTTAAAAAAGACCTTTGACAGCAACAAATCTATATAAGGTGTTAATCTAAAATCATTTCTTGATTGCTAGACTGATCTTAGCCGTAGTTCAAGCAAAAAACAAAAGGTAGTAAGTCTCATAAGCTTTAAGTAAGTTTCTGTTCTGCTCCCAAGTTCATTTTCATGATTAATGTGTAAAAGAAAACTAATACTAGTATAGTAGTCCTGGAATCACTTCCCAGGATTCAAGTCAACAGAAACACTAAGTAGTAGTAATAAGGGATAACACTAGACAATTTGTTTTTCTTCTAAACTACTTGTCTGGGGCTTCAGAGCAAAAACACTAATAAAAGTCAGTCATAATTATGATGTCATTCCCATAATTTCCTTAGAAATAAAATAGCAAGTACAAAAATATTTATAATGTACGACATCATCTATGTGTCTTTCCATTGCTCAAACTTTGAGTTATATTTAGTGAGGTTTCCTCTTTGCTATAAAGAACATCTCTAGGTGAAATAAAATATATTAATTAAAGTTCTCAGAAGTTAAACGATCTATGCAAATCTGACACTAGCTGGTATAATTTAGAAACTAAAGACTGAAACAATCATAGGATCTAATCTAGCAATTAATGAAACACATTTTAAACTTTTGTCACCCAAACTCCTGGGAAGATATTCATCTGTCTCTGAAATTATTTCCATAATAACAAGCTCCCGGGGGCTGAGCCCTGGTGGCATAGTGGTTGTGCGCGGGACTGCAGCCCACTGGGACGGAGGTTCTATTCCAGCAGTGGGGCTGGGCCTCCTACTCCCACCACCGGAGAGCAGTGATGCCCACAAAAAAACAAAAAAACAAAAAGCAAAGCATAATAACAAGCTCCCGAATGATACATGTCTTGGTATGGCATGGACCCTTTGATCCAATAACAATATGGCATAGACTACAATTTTATTGAAGACACGTGAACTCCAATAACATTTATAGGTATACATTTGGTCAGTGATCCAACCTTAAAATTATGAAAAGTCTCTGATCGTTCTCTAGATCTAACTCATCAGTAGAGATGTTGGTAGGGCACAAACCAAAGGTTGACAGTTTGATCCACATTAGAAAACAGGTCTACTTTGAAACACACGAGGCCACCTGAGTGAGAACACAGAGCAACTGATTTATACAAAATTACAATTTGCTTAGACTAGAGGATCCAGAAGAATCGACAATTTTTGTGATTATGAGGATGAACTTTCCACTTCCTATTCCTACATAAAACTTCTTAGATATTTCCTCATTTGTCCCAATTTGGAATTGGGGCAGAGCTAATTGATGTCTACCCACTTGCATAGTTTCTTAGATATTGACCATGAGTCAATGGCATGTGTCTTACAGAGTATAAAATAAGTGTGAGAAAGTAACAAAAGGGCCCTAATTTTCTTCAAAATAACTTAGAAGAGTTATTTCCCAAGAGTTCTATTGTTCTATTGTTCAGACTCTCAATTTATTTTGATCCCCTCTCCTCTCCTCAAAATCAAGTATCTCCCTCACCCAGGCTGGGACTTTTCCCCAAGACTTGCTAGAATTATGCATTTGGTTTTCTATGGGCTTTCTGGGACCGAATGAAGAGAAGCTACAATAAAGTGTACCGAAGGATGCTTTAATAGGACTGGAGCTCTTCTGTGAAACCACACTCAGCTTTCTGGACCTCTGACTCTTCCTACACTTCATATAACTCCCCAAGGGCAGACGAAGTAGAGCATCTTTTCACTTCACCAGCAAGCTGTTTCCCACCAGTTTAAAAGGACCATCCTGCTCTCAAAGCATTCTATAGATCATATATACTTGAGTATAAGCCGGCCCAAATATCAGCCAAGGCACCTAATTTTACCACAAAAACTACATTAAAAATGTGCTGGAAAGCTGGGTGTATACACAAGTATACGAAACCTCATTTATTGCAGCATATTTTTCCTGGGCCAGACACATAAGGAGGATATTCTGAGGACTGCATTAGACTTATTGCAAAGATGGTCAATGAGTAGGCATGATTCCCCTGAATTGGAATTGTCTCAGAATAACATAGGATTTCTGAGGCTGTACACCTTTACAAGAGCAGAAAGTCTCATTTTTCTCCCTTGGAGCAAATGATGGGTTTGAGTCACTGATCTCGAGTTTAGAAATCCAATGCTGGCTTACCCAACAGCATTACCAAGACTCCAATCAATTTTAAATTTGTAATCCATTATATATAACCTTTAAATGGAATGTTGGTCGTGTGTCTGTCAGGGGTGGAAGGGAGGAGAAAATGTCAGCATTTAAGCAGGAATCTCATGCTGGCACAAATGGCGAAGTGCTTGCTTGCCAGTTGAAAGTTTGGCAGTCTGAACCTGTTCACAGGTGCTCTGGAAGTCTACATCTTGGAAACCGTGTGGAGCAGTTCTGCTCAGCACACACGGGGTTGCACCGAGATGGCAACTAACCACAGCATTCATGCTGAATATAATCACTGACTGGAATGCCAGCCATCCATTGTGAATGAACTCTCTGTCACCCAAACTCTGTATTACCTTTGCCCTGAAGACTTGACGATCTACTTAAGAAAATTTGTTGTGCAGTACAAGAGATAAAGAAGGATTCTTGGAGTAGTTATGACTTGGAAAAAACTACTGGTGAAACAACTTCCTTTTCAGTGCTCATGCTTTCATGCTTTCAATGCTCACAGCTTTATTTGCCCTTAAGACCATTGAGTGCATGCTACAGTAGACCAGGAAACACAAGCTACTCTGCCTTGAATGCTATGGCTTTATATTCAGCCAGGAAATGATTCTACATTTTCATTTTTTTGTACCCACCCACAACCTGCTTTTCCACTAAGAGCTATTTATCCATTTAATACTTTTTTTTTTGGGGGGGGGTATCACTGCTCTCCGGTGGTGGCAGTAGGAGGCCCAGTCCCACTGCTGGAATAGAACCTCGTCCCAGTGGGCTGCAGTCCCACGCACAACCACTACGCCACCGGGGCTCGGCCCTTTTAATACTTTTTAAGAGTCTAAATTGTCAATTTATTTTAAGTATAATTTGATTCGTATAAGTGCAGATGTCTTCCCATCCATTCCTTTTATGAAGACCTATCATTTTGTTTTATACATACACACACATATATATACACACACACACATCCCCAAAAACCCCCCAACCCACACCCACCCCCCGCCATTTCTCCTCTTCATTCCAATCCAGCCTTTTATTCTAAGGCATTCTGCTCTTCTCAGAAGCATTGATTTAATACACTCCAGGTCACAGATAAAACACTGTGTCTTGAGCGGCTTCTTTCTTTAAACAACTTGTATGCTTTTTTTTTTCTTATTTGATTTTTCTTTTAACTTTGCAACATTTCCCCAAAGACTGCTTCTCACTAATTTCCTGGCTCTTAAAAAATTCTGCTTCTTTAAGTTTGGTGTCATAATAATACTTCTGAGATCCCCCAGGGAGGATACTGAACTTAATTATATTATGGCCACTGTAATTTGGTGGGTCGGCCACACTTACTTCCTTAACCAATTCATATGCTACTCAAAGCTAAACCAAGAGTAACCTCTCTTTATGCTTCAGCAACAAGCTGTTCCAAGAAAGCAGTTGTTTATAGTATTGAGAAACGCTTCCTCCAAGCCACATCCCAGTGTAATGTTCAGCTGGCAAAAAAGAAGGTTGCATGTTGTTCAACAGGGAAATCTGCCTCATTGGACCACCCAAGAGGGCAGCAAAAATAAGTCACCTAGAGAAGGTGGTCTTTTATAAAAAGGTCAAACAGAACTTTACTGGAACTTTACTGGTGGACTGAAAAGTCCTGGCTTAATATAGTGAACTGTATAATTTAAAATGTGCTCAAGTCTCACTGGGTAAGTAAAGCTCTTTGCAAGATCAATGCCTGTTTACTTATGCTCTCCCCCTGCTCCCCAAAGCAACGATGAAAAGGGAAAGAAAATGAGACAAGATGGTTTGTGCAGGATCTTGCTTCCCAATCCTCGTACCACCCACCCCAAGTCAGTGCCTTTCTTATACCCTCCATATTTTCTTCTTTTATTGATAAAAGTGACAACCACTGGCTTTGCTGAATGACAGAAAGTTGGAGAGTGGTGAAGGGAAAGACAAAAAAGGTTTTTACCTTTTTATACAGACTAGGGTCATGTGGTTTGCATCAGACACAAGGGTCTGTATTCAATTTAATTGGCAGACTTCCAATGTTTAGAAGATTTTTGATCCTGGTCATTTGGTTGCTGTCACAAGGTCATTTCTATTTTTATTTTATGACCCAGGGTTATGTCACACCAGATAGGTGCTGTTACCCGCCATTGAGGCGATTCTGGCTCAAAGTAAGCCTGTGTGGGTGGATAGAACTGCTCCAGAGAGTTTTCTAAGCTGTGACTTGGTAGACGCAGATCACCTGCAGAATGCCAACCTTTTGGCAAGTCGTCCAGCTCTTAAACTCTTGTACCAAACAGGGACTTTCTATAATCTACTGCCATCGAATCAACTCAACTGATAGCAACACTGTGGAAAAGAATACAACTATTCTTTAGGGTTTCTGGGACAATAAATCTTTGTGGGAAAAAAGAGCTTCATTTTTATCCCTCATAGTGGCTGGAGGGAGGGTTTGAACTACTGACCTTGTGGCTAGCAATACAAATTGTAACCCACTATGCTACCAGGGCACCCTGGGACTTCCAAGAGATAGGGTACAAAAACTCAGCACCATTGCGTATTATGACTCATAGCGACGCTATAGGGCAGAGTAGGACTGCCCCATGCAGGTTTCTGAGACTGAAACTCTGTGGGAGTAGAAAGCCTTGTCTTTCTCCTTCGGAGCAGCTGGTAGTTTCAAACTGGTGAGCTTATGGCCACCAGCCCAAGACATAATCACTAGAGCACCAGGGCTCTGCCTGATGAGGGTATAATTGTTCTTCAAATAGTGAACTGGAGTACTTGAGGAAAATACTAAATATAGGCTTTTTGATAAAATTTCAGTTCAGTGGGGGCTGAGCCCCAGTGGCGTAAGTGGTTGAGTACGGGACTGCGGCCCGCGGGCTTGGCGGTTCAAATCCAGTGGCGGCTCTCAGGAGCAGCACTGGGTAGCGCCCATGAACACCAGTGGGCAGTGATTGCCCTCCCCCCCAAAAAAAATTCAGTTCAGTGTATCCAAAAGGTGTCAAATTTGGCCTGCAGGAACTGAACGTTTGATTTCTGTCCTTGAGGAACTTGGAGGGATCAGACCTGAACAATGAGGTTAGGGCTGCATGTCCCCTTAAAGAAATGTCTTTCTGGGGCTGAGCCCCAGTGGCGTAGTGGTTGTGTGCAGGACCGTGGCCCACTGGGATGGAGGTTCAATTCCAGCAGTGGGGTTGGGCCTCCTACTCCCACCACCAGAGAGCAGTGATGCCCCCCCCCCAAAAAAAGAAATGTCTTCCGCTATTTTGTACAGAGAAGTTACAACAGTACTGCATTGTTAATGGCAGTATATCCACGAAGCCCAGATAATGGGCTTGAGAATTGAGATCTGTATGCAATCCCTAGACCTACCACTAATGATGGGAGTAATTCTACATAAGCCATTTGGACTTGAAACTTACAGAATGCCACATTCATTTCAATAGTTCAAGAGGTAGAACTCTTCAGAACTAGTTCTTTGTAATGCTATCATAAATAATTAGACAATGTGAGTGAAAACAAGCGATAAAAAACATGAAGTTTCTTTCAGACAGGTCTAAAATGTGTTTTGTTTTGTTTTGTTTTTGTGGGCATCACTGCCTCTGGTGGTCGTGGGCACTACCCAGTGCTGTTCCTGAGAGCCACCGCTGGATTTGAACCGCCAAGCGCACGGGCCGCAGTCCCACACTCAACCACTCACACTACCGGGGCTCAGCCCAGGTCTAAAATGTGTCTTAAAGAAACATTAACTTTGTTAGGGCAATTCTGATTTTGTCAACAGATCTTTAAACAAATGGTATTCTAGTGGCTTCAAATAGGTAAATGACTTTTTATAGAAGTGTGCTGAAAATAATTGGCTGTCTGTATCTGAGAACAGCATACATTTTCTTAATGGTTGGACAGTACATTGTTAAGACTTTGTATGGTATCCGAGGGTCAACTACACACCTCTGCTGACACAAAATGAAAGCAACCATAAATTTGCAGAACTGAATGGTGCGATTTGCTGATAAAACTTTATTTACAAAAATGGGCACCATGCTGCATTTGCTAACCCCTCACCTAAGGCCTGAGTCCCCATGTTCTGCCCTTAATCAAAGGCTGGAGGTTCAAGGCCACATTAAGGAACCCCAGAAGAGCCAGCAATTCACTTCCCCAAATTGTAAAGCCTACGGACCTGGTTCTCGTCAGGAGTCGGAATCAACTCAACAGCAACTGTACTGGTAGTCTAAATCCTTACCGCAAATTATGTCTTAAGTATGCTTTACCCATACCCCAAAGCTATAAAGAATTACTATATGGAAGCAGTTGGTAAAATTCATGACATACTAGAAATTTAATTACTTAACTATAATCTTAAATTTAGTTTCCAAGAACTAATCACTGTAACCACAATGATCTTTCATTAATTCCTTAACATTACTAAAACAAAAGGAAAATTATGCAATTAACCACAATGTTTGAAAAGGTGGCTTAACTTTTATATTCAGACACTCGTAAATATATCATACTTATTTTTCTATAAAAATAAAGGCTAGAATAAATAGTTTAACTCTGGTCTTTTATCCTCAATGTGGGCTGAGGAGAGATAGTTTTTCTCTATTCAATCTGACCCAAAGTTCTTTCTTTTAAAAAGAAAACGAGATCCACTATATTGGACATGAATAGTCTAAATATGGTTTTAACATTTTTAAGCAAGAACATAAAACTCTAGGACTGGATCATAAAGCTTGATTCTAAAAGTTACTACTTTAATGTGGATGAAAATATAAAACCGAAGCTTTGTTTTCAGTGCCCCAAACTTTATAGTTTTTGTCTCTCTGGCTCTCTGTTTGAAAGTATTTATGAGGGGTTTTCAAGAGGTTCATGGAAAAATGGAATTGAAAGATAATGGAATATTTCTACAAACTTTATGCTCCCTTATCATAATTCCTCCTTTCTGAACCCAAAGATTCCCAAGCTTTGCCTCTCTACAATCTGCATTTGAGAAGTTCACAGCACCTAATGAGGACAAACTCATATGATTGGTAAGGGCACAATTTAGTGCGTTTAGGGGGATAATTTTATCTTACCAGTAGTATCAGGCTAAGAAGAATTCAATCATTACAAACAATTGGATTCATTTATCCTTACCTTTGCAAATATAATTGTCATGTTTCCTTTCCTTTTAAAAAATGATCTCATCTGATGTTTTTACATGCAGAGGTTGGATTTTCTGGAAAACAATTCTAATTACCAAGCTAATGTTGCTGTTTTGTGTTTTCTCTCCAAAATTTTTCTGTAAGAAATCTTACTTAATTAAAATAGCATTAAGAAGTCTGTCCAATTCCCTTTTCATTTGATACTGCGAAGAGGGTGCTTTGAAGGAAAGAAATCTAGCCCAGGGTGATGGAGTTCACACAAAGTAATCTCATGGAAAAGCCACCACCACCACCAAACACATACAGTTTCTTTGACTAAGAGCACCTAAGCCACCAGGACTAAAGTAGTCATCTTGACGTGAGTCCATTTGTTGAATTTGTCTAGCCTTCAGAGTATGCTGTGGCATGAAGTTTTTATTTATTTATTTATTTGCTTCCAAATCTGTTTCCCCCAGCGCACTGCCATTTTCTACTTTTCAGTAAATTAGTATCTAGAATGCCCTCTGTATTCTACACTTAAAATTGGCTACTCCCGGTCACTGAGAAACATGAGCATTCTGGGCAAGGCAGCAAGACATCAAGCTTGTTAAGTCAGGAAGAAAAATTCCACATATATAATTCAACGTCAGCGACCGACCTCAAAAACATTATTTTATCCCCTCCACTTTAGTTTCTTCTACTGCAGTACTGAAGAGCTGGGTTGAACAATCCCAAAGGCCCCTTGTACTTCCAAAAATGTTAGGACTCTCTAACTGTGGCACAGTATTTTGTGACAGCTTTTTTTTTTTTTTAAACTCAGAAGTCATTTTTGGCTTAACCTTGCTTTCCCAGCTCTGTCTCCAAAAGTTGGTGTTGAAATCTGACTGTGAGGCTACAACACTACACTGGGCTAGAAGGCATTTACACACTTGCCTACAATTTGAAATACAAGAGGAAGAAAAGGTTGACAAATAATGTAGTACAGCCTTTTAATCAACGAAGTGCAAAAATTTAGAGCTGGCATGAAGCAAGTCAAAGTCTAACTTTATCTGATTCAGTCTGGACACATAAGATACTTCCCAGCAGCTGAATGGACATATCTGCTCATGGGGTATGATGTATGGTACATAGGGTGAATGCACTGGACCACTAACGATGAGGTGGCAGGTTTGACTCCACCCTGAAGCTTCCATGAGTGATCTGTTTCTGAAAATCAGCCACAGTCACTGGGTTACCATGAGTTAAGGCGGACTCACTTGCAACTGGTTGCAATTTGCGAAACACATTACCATCACGCAAAACCCCAGGATTATGAAACTTATTTATTCTCAAAGAGTTTCTTCTAAGGACAGTGAGGAATGGCAAATGATGCATTTCAAATGAGGACATGAGTACTATATTTCAGGAGTAAATGGAGCTCAGTATTACTTTTTCCTTTTCATGGTATGTTATCGATATTGGCTATGGTTATATGGGGTTTTATACCCTGCAGTTTTTGTGTAGGTCAAGGTTAGGAACAGCGAAAGAACCCTATCATATGATTAAAAGAATAAGTAGTAAGTGGAGAGACATGTGGACCTGCTTAGAAATGAACTTCAGAATACATAAATATAAACCGTCAGACCCACCATATATTTTCTTTATCATATTGTAAGTCTCTACCTGACCATTTACAATTAAGCCATCAACATGGAAAGGTAGAATTTCTGGATTTTTCTTTGTTCCACTGGCTCAGTGAAAGTCCAATAAATACTTGCTAGATGAATGAATCCACTGAGAACTGCCCCATAGAGTTTTTAAGGCTGTAATTCTTAGGCAAGCAGATTGCCACATCTTCCTCTTCCTACTTAGTGGATGGTGTGTTCAGATTGCTGCCATTTTCATGAGTGCCTTATCTACTACAGAACTTGAGGTTCCCTCAAGTTGGTTCTGCGTCATAAGAACCCGTAACAAGGAGAACTAACCACCATGCCCTGTCCTTACCATTGTTATGCTTGAGCTTACTGCTGCAGTCCATTTGTCATCTATACTTCATGGTCATACATAGTTAAGATTGATTTGAAGAACATCTTTAAATGTGACAAAGGCCCTCAATGAGAAAATAAATGACTACTTTTCAAGATTTCCCAGCTAGAAATAAAAGCACATATTCTGTGTAGAGTCATTTTGGTGCTTTTCAAACTTTCTCTTGTCCTCATGTAAGGAAATAAAGAACAGATTTTAATGTGCATGTTAAATATATCAAAAAGGCAAAAGCAAAATACTAGCAGACTCATGAGAATATTCAGAAATTTCTTGCACATTTCAAAGAATAGAAAAATGACAGTATTACTCTTAAGTTATCCACAGCACATTAATCACACTTTTATGATTAAAAACAAATTAAATCACATCACACTTAGTTACCAAAGTTAATTAAATTGTACATAATAGAGCTCAAACATCATTAAAAAGAAGATGTGCACTCTGGAGCCAGGGGGTACACAATATTCTAAAATGATATGTTACAAAAACATAAAACATTATTAGTAAATGTTTCATATTTCTACTGCACTGTTTTAGAGGTAGTTTCTGCTCCTTTTGTTATTCTTGCATGTTTTTATGTAAACTACAGTGAGTTGTTAATAAATACAATTAATGGATAGAATTGAAAGAGAAATTTTTACAAAAGCCTTTCAAAATAAGTAGAAAGCTGTAGTTTATTGAGATGCATTTCTTCTAGGGCCTCAACTAACCTTTTCTGGAGATGGGCCATTTTCTGCAACTAATGTTATTAAGTCAATCTGTCTGACCCCATTGCTTATGGTAACTCAGCAAAGCTTCCTAATGTAGAGAAAGTAGGTACAAGCAAGAAACTAGTATAATGTTAACAGTCTATAGAAACAGCAATAGTGCACATAACTTATTTACTCCAGGACAAAGTTCAGAAGGGTCAGGAAAGAAGGAGAGATGGAAGCAGAAGAAACAGGGAAGGAGAAAAAGGAGAATGAAATAAATGTAATGAAACAAATATCTGAATTGTTGAATTGAAATGGAAATCTATTCTGTAAACCATCCAATTCAACATAAGAAGTTAAAATACAAAAAAGATGTAGGTAAAAAATAGGGTTGAGCCCTGGTGGCATAGTGGTTGAGTGCAGGACTGGGGCCCACATACTTGCCGGTTCAAATCTAGCAGCGGCTCTCCAGGAGCAAGGCTGGGTAGCTCCCACGACCACCAGAGGGCAGTGATGCTCCCCCCCAAAAAAAAGAAAGAAAAAAATACTAAAAAATATTAAATACCACCAGGACTTAGGTACTGGTATTTATATTAAGACAAAGCTTTCTGGGTTGTTTTACAATTCTGAAATATCACTAACATAGGTGGAGAGTGAAGCCCGGTCATAAGAAGCATAAGGAAAACGGAAGACAGGATTAGATATGAAGAACCTGGAACCTGGAAATCAGAGTGATCTCATTTTTCCAATAGCAGTGAAGGTCTCCTGTTTAGACTGCCCAGGAACCAATTCCTCTTCTATACTAGCAACAACCCAATTTTAGTTTGGCTCAAACCTGGTCATTTATGCTAACATATGTTCTGGGACCCATGAAGAGCTCAAGGGTGAAGGTAGGCCCAAAGATGGGCATGGGTTCTGAAACATTTATTAGCCATAATCCTTGGGATGAAGTCTCATTTCATTGGATTTGTGAAACAGTAGGTGTAAACTTTGCAACGTGTGTCACAGGGAAAAAGCCTGGCTTGGGATCTGTACCTTTAGCATTTATTGTTCAATTATATCATATCAAGCTTCCTTGCCCTCCAGAAGAGAGATTCCCATATCTCTTAGAAAAGGGCCAACTGCTTGCACAGGAAATTAACACTGCGTTAGAAGTGTCTACTATTCAAAGACCATAAGGCTCACTAGCTGAATGTCTATGATCATTAAGTAACCTTCTGGCTTCAAGTGAACATCTCCTGCCTGGTGACAATTCTTTACTTTGTTTTCTCTTCCTGAAAGGCACTTTCTTCTTTTCTGTGCATAGTATTTTAGACTCATTTCCTACTTGAGGTACCACTATCTTCCTTCCTTTGAGATCTCTTAGACTTTGCTTGCACACCGATTACAGTGTGGAACAAGTCATTGATCATTTTCTGCTCCTATTTCCTCTCCTTCAATAAAGCAAATAGTTGCTATCTAGTGGATTTTGATTCATGGCAATTGCGTCCATGTCAGAGCAAAACTGTGCTCCATAAAGGTCTGCAAAGCCTTTCTTTAGAATGATAGAAACCCTATCTTTAGAAAGATAAGGGTAAGTCTAACTGTATTGTTACGCAGGTTCCAGTCCATACATGCACTGCCCTACTCAAAACAAAATGTGTCTCTGTGAACAGTGAATAGTTGCACACAAGTTCTCTCAGTGTTTCTTAGTCTCTTTTAGGGGCCTTCTAAGAAAAAGGTCCAATCACAACAATAACTTCTGAGCTCATCTGCTGGACCAGTTAAATTGAAGGCTCAGAAGGCTGTGGTGACTGCTTTGATGGCATGTAGGATGATCACAGAGCATACTAGAAAGGGGGTTTCCCAAAAAAAATAAATAAATAAGGAAAACTGCAGTGATGAAGTTAGGAAAGTTGTGTTGAGGAATTGTCCTCTGTTCCACACATGACAACACACTTGCCTATTCTTTTGAGGTAAGAGAGGTTGTCTAAGAATTTTACTAGGGGACTTCACCTCATCTACCCCACAGTCTTAATCTTACCCTTCCAGATTTCTTCTTATTTCTCCAAACTCAAAGAACACTTACAAAAGAAATGGTTTGAGACCCTGCGGGATGGTCCTTATCAATTGGTGTGAGTCAAAGAGCAGAGTTAGGGGGAATACTGCTCTCAGAAGGGTGTAGCGCTAACTGTGAGATATGTCGAGAAACAATAACTTCACATTTTGCCAGGAACTCCCCCTTTAGGCTTTATCATTCCCTTGCCTACCATCTATTTCCCAGAACTTACTCAGAGGCCCTAAGCCCAGAGTTGGGGATGAAACCCAACCCTGATTTAGTACCTGTGACATTTTGTGCTTTATAAAGGTTTCAAAAGGACTGACTGCACGAGTGACTGTGGCTCCTGCTCCCTGTTTGATAACGATTGAGGAGGAGCTCAATGAAGAATGACTACATAGGATATAATGCTGTAAACTGTTAAATCCTCAAGATATTGTTGTTGGGTTTTTTTTGGGGGGGGCATCACTGCCCTCTGGTGGTGGGAGTAGTAGGCCCAGCCTTTGCTCCTTTGGAGCCGCTGCTGGAATTGAACCTCCATCCCAGTGGGCCCCAGTCCCACGCACAACCACTACACCACCGGGGCTCAGCCCTAAATCCTCAAGATATTGTGATGACAATTTTTTTGACAAATCAAAACCAAAATAGCCTATCTCAGCCGAAGCCTGCAAAGGTGCTGACAAACCAAAGCTGTGGGCAAGATTAAAATGCAGAAACCACCTAAGAGCACTAAGTGTCCATCTATTTTATGCTACTTGGAGTTCCTAAATTTGTTTCAAAATACTGAGGACTGGTTGCCTCTTCCTGACATAAAACCTTGTGGGGTAGGGGTGAGGTCACCAAGTCTGCATTTTCCTTTACTGTGATGATGTATCTCAGCTCCCAAGATCAATAAGGGAGGGGGTGTATGAAAGATGAGGGGAAAGGCCAAGATGGGTTTCATTGTGAAGGCCAGTACACTCCCAATGTTAGTTTCACGAGTTTAATATTTTCCTAGTCATTTAAAGGGGTTTTCTCCCCTTTGCCTGTTGACAGCCCTTTTACTATTGAGCTCCTCTCCTGGGAGGTATTTAAATTATATTTAAAACTTACAACTAGTTTACAAACTCTAAAGCCAGAACCTTCAGTTTAGAGCAAATAATTTGTGGATCTCTTTCCTTCCCCACTTGGGTGGGAGGTGGGAATCACTGAAGTTACATGAATTGTTTCTCTGACTGCTTATTGTTGAACTCCTCAAAGGGGTGTTTTTTAAATGCACAGCTTAAGCTGCTCAGTTTTGCTTAGGCTATAGCATGAAATATAAATCTGAGAGATTATGGAAGTATTCTACATTGAGTCTATGCATTCATACACCTAAACACTGGCTGATTGTAACTTAGATATGCAATGTTCCCCACCCCCAAATTTATCATCAGTAATATTTCATCCAGCCACATATTGGTATATAATTACACACACACAGAGATGTATATATATTTTAGCATGTATTATACTTTTAGACAATAACACCAAACTCGGGACACTAAACAGTAACATTAAACCTTTCCTGGGACAAAAATGAAAATGCTGCCCATTCAGTGTCACACAAAATGCATGAGAAGAGAAGAAAATTAGACTGCTGTGCTAAAACATAAACATCTGGACCTCACTAAGTTACACTCAGATGAGGAAATCTGTTTAATGTTGGGATACTAAAGGAAAACTAGTGATCGATTTGTATTTTTATATCTTGTAAAAAATGTTTACAAATGTTTTCGAGTGTGCCCCCACTTTTTTTCATTTAAAATAGAAACTAAATTTCTATGTTTGCCATTTCAATGTCTGTTATGGCCCCAAGATACACCATAGGAGGTTTCTTGGGTGAAGACAATGTGACAAAGTTGACAGGTTTTCTTTTTAATCAACTAAATACTTTTTGGGGGGTGTATTCTGTTGCTCTATCTTCCTTCATTTCTGATGACGCTTCTAAGTTTCCAAGTGCCACAATAAATTTGAATTAGCAACATTATTGGGACTGCATTTTCCACAGCGCTTTCTAAATGTCACCCAAGGCAGTCATAATTTAACAATGAATCCATTTGAGAACCCTTTTATATTTCAACTCATGAAGTGTTTGGTATTTAAAGTTAAATTATCGAAATAGAAAACTTACTGGTCCCACTGCTTCTGGATGTTAAACAACAAACGTGTGGCTAAGCGCTGTCTCTGGGACCCGGGAGGTTTCTTTGAATGTGAGCGCCAACAATGTGACCAAATGCCTCTCAGAAATTTAGAATTAGAAATGCAAAGGTTAGATAAAGTTAAAGGTCATCCCCCTATGGGCAAGAGGAGGCCAGCTCCCTACCAAGTTTCTAGCAGACCTCTTTCCCTAGGGCACATCATAAAAGTAATTTACTGACAACTCACCTTACCAGGGGTCACTTGGGGCCTCAAGTCTTCTGGAATTCACTTTTAAGAAGCATGATTAAGTGGGGACAACGATTGGCCCTAAAGTATTTATGCTGAGAACAAATGTCTGTCAGAATTAAATTCTTTGTGTGTGGTGGTTTCAGGCTTTAAAAAGATGTGTGCCCTGATGAAAAGCACGTACTTTCTATTCACCAAATTAAATCTTTGGAGGAATATTGGTTAATTGATTTATTAGGCCTTTAAAAAATACTCCAGAAATCCAAGTAGACGACATAACCTAACAAAAAGGGTAATTCATTTACCAGTTATATTCTTTTTAATCATGTCTAGCTCCCCTTTCCCCCCTCCCATTGAAGAAAAAAAAAAGGATTCACATTTTTAGGGAAAAATGAAGATGCCATTTAAACCAGAAAGTTGATTTAAAAAAATTTTTTTGGCCAAAAAAAGTAATTTCCTGATTAAAATAAATCTCCACATCTTTGATAATTCTGGCATGAAAGACTTGGCTTTTATATTTGGTAGAGATGGCTTTTTTCACATTTAAAAATTGCTAAAAGTGAAACTCTGTGTGCATTGGACAAAATTAAAACAGAGTATCTGACACTGTGTGTGGGATACAGCTCTAATCTCTGCAATGCATGGAAGCAAAACTGGTACTTCCAATTGCACAGCACACAGCTCAGTAATAACAGGGGATGAGGCATACAATTTCAAGGAACACCCACAATGAAAATTATTCTTTCCAAACAGAGAATTGTTTTGGAATAAGTTAGGTTAATTGGCACCATGAGATTTCTCTCGAGGAAACGCTGAGCACTGAAACCCTTACACGAGCAAGTAAAACAATGAAGCTTTACCCTCTTTCCCTTTTCAATCTTTCACATCCAGTTGATTCTATCCACAGCCAGATTCACTTGTGAGCATTCAGATGCAGGTCAAAAGGGAGAGAGTCTTGGGCCTGCTTAGCTCACACCCGATTTTCTAAATGGAATCATTTGTTCAACAGTCAAGAACCAAAAGAGGGCTACTGAGGTCAGCTAAGATTACTCTGTTTGGGATCAAATTTGGGGTACTTTATGAGCAATGTCATCATTTCATAATTGATACACTTAACTGCACAGAGTAGGGTCTGAAATATGAATGAGGGAAAATTAAAGAAGTATATCTGCATATGCTCTTTATTATAAGTCTATATATTTTTATTCCATCATCATTTTAATCCTCTCTAGCTTCAGAATTCCTGAAGTTTGAGTTTTTATATGTGAAATATAAGGATAATTACCTTAAAAAAATCATTACCACCCCTTTCCCCCTTTGAATGTATATAGAAAAAAACTACACATATACACATCCCATTCTTTTATATAAAGACACCAAAGCTTCTCTGTCAACACACACAAACATATATATATATATATATATATTTCAAACAGTCTTTAACTGTGGTTACCATTTTCATAAATTACCATTTACAAACTGGCATTGAGTGAGCCCTCTTATTCATATTACCACAATTGATGCTTTCCTGTAATTTACAATTATTCAATAGAATCCATTAAATGTCCTAAACGGATAATGTACTGAATTTCAAAAGTTCGTGCTATAAATTGATGAGAAAGAAGGTGTTAGTTCAGAAACATCATGTATAAAAACATGCTTAATCGGGGAGATTTCTAAATGCATCCTTGACTCACTGATTGATGGGTGGCATAGAAAAGAACTTTACTATTGATGAAAGAATTGAGACTCCAAGGAGTTAAATAATTGGTCCTTGGTCACAAGCATTAGCAGAGCTGGAGCTAGGATTCAGTGTTTGATCATATATACCTGCTTTCATATTGTCTCGGGTAGTCTCCTCACCAAACAGTTGCTATGGATGCTGTTTGAGAATGTTAGGTCAGCTAGTCTACAGGCTCAACAGCCCATGTGAGCCACAGACTCTTCTAAGCGGAGACCAGAAGAACAGGATGGTGCCTGGCTTCCACTATCAACCATTCTGACCTGGATAGAAAGTCCTGAGTAGAACAGGAGGGAAAAAAATTCAAATTCCTAAAGTCTAGACCTAGACCATATAGATAGTGGTATAGAGGAAATCATCCTAAGTATCCTTGGAAGTTGACACTGACGTTCCTCTTTGAGGTCTCCTTTCAGCAAATAATAAGCGAATTTGCTGTGCTGTGTAGACTTACACAACAATAAATAAAACAATAAAACACAACAGTACAATAAAAAGTGTAAGTCATACCATGTCACTTTTCTATTCAAAATCCTCTAATTCCTACTTCATGCAGAGTAAAAAACAAAAAGTGGTCCCTGAGTGGTGGGGGCCAACTTGTTTGTGAACTAAATGGTACCGGATGTCTGATTCCACCACAGGCTCTTCAGAAGAAAGGTTAGGGTTGCCCTTCTGAATAATCAGTGCCATTCAGAAGTCTCAGGAGCACAGTGCTACTCTGTACAAACAGGGTGACCCATCAGTTGGAATCGGCTCAAGGACAACTATGTTTTAAGACAAAGACTTTAGAGTAATACCCTAAGGCTATATTATCTGATGCAGGATACTCATCTTGCCAATACACTACTTTATGTGATCATCAGCTTCTGCTACTCTTGTCCTTTACTGGACTCCAGATTGCTCTTCTGCCCTATGACACCACTGTCCACTTCAACTTGATGGCTTATCTTCAACTTCAAACCCACACTTTGAAAAGTAACTGCTCTGTTATCCCTATACACTCAAGATACTGTCTTGCCACTAACTGGAACCTGGAGAATGCAGCTTTTTTAACATTTCAACTGTGTCAATGATTGATACACAAAATGGTGAATTCACCACTTTGTTAGTGTGGTAGGTCCCACAGAGAGCTCTGCACTGGGGATGCTGGGAAGTCTGGGTTTCTATAAGACTGAAGAATCTCATAGATTCAGTCAGGCAAATGTCCAGCCAGTCTTTCTTAGACGCCGTTGGACACTTGAACTACTTTCTCTTTAAAGCTAGATCTTTAAAGTTAGAAAGGATGTAAGGGATTATATCATACATTCCTCTGACTTCAAAGATGAGCCTGAAAACTCAAAGTCGTACCATCACTCTGTGGGAATATTGATGCCTTTGTACAGACAGGAGTGACGGCCATCAGCAGCACAGTGATTAGTTCTGACACACATACCCAACAGAGGTGAGCTATGACCGCATTGTGGGTACAATGGGATCAAAGGTGCTGATGTGTGATCCTGTCAAATGCAGTTTTATGCAATGTTGTAGTATCTCAACTACTATACTACTACATGGTGGCACAATGTGGATGTACTAGGTGTGCCCTCAAGGTCAGCAGTTTGAAATAACCGACTGAGAAAGACAAGGCTTTCTATTCTCGTAAAGAGTTACAGTCTCAGGAATCCAGAGTTTGGTTCAGAACTTGAGCAGTACCTGTGAGGAGCACTGGTCTCCCAGTGGGTTGGGTGTTGGCTGTTAACCACACAATCAATGGTTCAAGCCTAGAACCTTCTGATAGGAGAAAGCCTAAGGCTGTCTGCTCCCATAAAGAGCTACCATATGCTAAATAGTGTTGTTGAGTCAGAACTGACTCGAGAGGGCTTGGTTTGGGTTTTTGGTACCTCTAATAGCTATTTGCAAAGGAAGATGCTGGCCTGGTCATATCCAGTGGTTCATGCTTTTGTTGAAAAAGTTTTATATGTGTCGATTATGAATAAATGCCAAAATATTTTTCCAAATCTTAGGAGTCAGTACCTTTAAGTGATCCTTTTACTTATGTCAGTTCCTAAGTAAATCACTTTTAGTGGAAATAGCAAGTCACAAAGGCAGAGAAATCACAGCTATAAATATGCTATTCATGCCATGGAGTCAATCTGATCTTCCAAAGGGGGAGACTTAAACAGAAACTTTAATGGTGGCATGATGAAACACTAAGATTGAAAAAATGAGTTACGTGGCTTTTCGAACCTCAGGTCACAGGCTTGAACCCAGGCTAGGGCAGTAATTGAAAGCATATGACTGATGTTTGGTGACCTGCAAGTGGAGGAATTCGGTTTAAGTTTCATTTTACTTTTCCTGAACAGGTGTGTTCTCAACCACAAAGATAGTTTCACTATTAGAGATCCATCTCCTAATCTTTCATGACAAAGGGGAAGAGTTTAAAGGGAATTAAATTCGCTTAGCTTTTTATCTTCCCACAAGGAGCATTTCCCTGATTTTTCAAAGCTCAGGCATCTACCATTTGTGCTATGTAGTCTTTTTTTTTTTAATGATGAATTCTTCTGAACAGTTTTATGCTGTTAGCTATGGGTTCTTCTAACAGATGTGTCTGTCCCTATCAAGAAGTAGCTTGAGGAGAGATGTAGTTTTATTTAAATTTGTGATCCTTTGGGATCAAAGGTGCTTAAGGATAAGAGGCTAATTGAGAAACAGCTTAATAAAACTTTAAAGAAAAGAATTTCACTATTCTGAAGGAGAAAGTTAGAACATTTTTATATAACTTTTTTCTTTCCTGAAGAATTTTGTTGGCGCGTATAAAACACTAGGGTTCTTTTTCACAATGTCTTCTTTTGCTATTAGGCTAAGATTATTGGGTTCCATCCCACAATCAGAATAAGCAGTTTCAACAAGACAAAATGCAATGCGCTTAGAGGAAACTCATCTTTGTGCTCTTTCTGTTTTGGCCTCAGTACATCAGCTCTACAGAAAGTATAGTATATATGGTGCTTTATCTTAAAGAGTTTTCCCTTACGGATTTTCCATGAACTCAAATGTGAGCCTGGCATATTTTACAGCATTTAAAATAAGTGAATGGAAGGACTTAAAATTAAATTACATCTAGGGTGCCCAGGTTGAGGAAAATGAAAACTCACTAGAAATAGGGTTCACATTTCACCTCCCTTTTCATGGTAATTCCTGAGCAATGTGACATACCATTCATTCATTACCACCTGGTATCCCGAAGCCATGCCAGGATAGGATATTTAGAAAATAGTTTTTCAAGCTTTACTCATTTTAATATAGAATGCCCTTGTTGAAAAGCTTCTCCACTCCCACCCCCAAAGCACATATTAACTGAAAAATCCAAAAACGACTTCCATTCCCAGCTCCAGCATGTAAAAACATTTTAAATACTTCCACCTTTCTGGTCACTTTGATATTATGATGCTGCCATTGTGTTGCCAGCCAGCAGCCAGGCAACTCCTGACACACAGTGACCCTGTGCACCAAGGGAGGAGAGTGCTCAGTGCTGTGCTATCCCTGGGAAGGGTTGTGAATTCTGTGATTGTGATCTAAAGAGTTTTGCATAGGCTGAGTTTTCAAAGCAGATCTCCAGGCCTTTTTCCCTAACCGGTCTTAATTTGCAATCTCCAGTGAAATGTGCTCAGTGCCGTAGTAAGCTGTAACTACCCACCAGTACACAGGTGGTGGATGGACAAGAGGTGTATTGTTTGGGAATTGAACCCAGGTCTCTTAAAGAGAGGGGGAGGATTCTACTACTGAACCACCAATTTCCCTTTTGATGTATTGATTATGCCACCACCATCCCTGGAAAAAAAGACAATAAGAATAATCCAAATTCACTGCCATTGAGTTGATTCCAATTTATATCAACCCTATTTATAGGCTGCAGAAGGCCTGGTGACTCTGTGGCATAAATTTTGGGCTAAGTGCTAAGTCAGTGGTTCAAACCCACTAACTGTCACATGGGAGAAATCTTTCATAAAGAGTTATATCCTTGGGACCCCTATAGAGGGTCATTGGTTGGAATCAATGCAATGGGTTTGGTTGAGTATACATAAGATTTATGGACTGTAATACTTTATGGGAATAGACAATCACATCATTCTCTTATGGAGCAGAAGATGGGCTTGAACCTCTGACCTGGAGTCTAGTAACCCAAAACTTCAAAATGATGTTAGTTCAACATAATAATAGATTTTAAAGTAACTTGAGTAAATGTTATTTTATGAGTACTACCAATAAGGGCAGTCACACAGTGTAAAAATGCAAGAAATCTGTTCAAAGCAACATGCTACATAAATAGACTTTCACAGTTGGTCATGCAAAGGTACACATACATCAAAGAGTCATCATACTTATAGATTTAGGAAACCTCCTGTAAAATGTTGAGCTTTGCTTTTGCTGGGTTATTGTAGCCTGGGGTGTGAAGTCAAGGAGTTTTACATATTTTTAATACATGATCTCCAACACATTTCATATAAATGTTTACTAATAACTGCTGTTGTTTAACTTTAAAACTTCCCTTCCTTTAGCAAATTCTGTCTTCTCTGACTTCATAGTACATTTCTGTGATATGCTTTAAATATACAGATCTGTAACATGACTGTGACATTCCATGTTAATTTTACAGCAGATTTACCTAATCAGTCTTGCCCCTCTACCCACTTTAAGCAATGCTCTCTAGTGGGCAAATACTATGTGCCTTCTTAGTTTTCAGTCCCAATGTATTTCCTTTCAAATCCTACAATTTATTGACCCTATAGCAGACTGACACAAACCATGTTCCAAAATAAACACGCAAAAAGACCTACATTGCTGTAATATCCAGGTTGAGAACTATCAAGAAAACAAGAGAATTCTGATAGAAGAGGGCTGCAGTACTTACAGGTCAGCTGTCTGGTGCTTCATCTTCATCAGGTTTGTACTCTGAGAAACCCCAGAACAGGGAGTTTTTGCATAATAAGGCAATGTTATATGCATAACGCTAAATGACGATATTATAAAAAATAAAGTTGATGCTTGATCTTGGAATATATTTAAATAAAACCATATTCTAGGTTTACCTTTTACAGTTAAAAACGTACAAATATTCATTAATATGACTATTTCCATGAGACTGTCATAGAAATCAGACCTTAGCCTTTAGATTCACTTGAAATATGAAGGAGTACAGTGAACAGTGCTTTTCATATGGCTGATAGTCAGAATTGCCTCAATGCCAGTGAGTGTGTGAGCGCGAACAGTGTATGGAGCCCTGGTGGCATAATAGGTTAGGCATGGGCTGCTAACGTCAGTGTTTTCTCGTCCATAAAGAGTGTGGTCTTGGAAACCCACAGGGGCAGCTCCACTCTATCCCTTGGGGTCACTATGAGTCACAATCAATTTGATGACAGAGAGATTTGAAATTTTGAAGTGAGCAGTGGCTACTACAGCTTGTGAACCATTCTGAGGGACCAGCTTGTTTTCTTTTCCTTGCTTTGCTTTGCATGTTGGAATGCTCAAAGGTACTAATAGCCTACATTGACAGAGCGCTCCACATTGATGTGGAGTCATGCATGTGAATTGGTGGGGATAGACTTCTCAAGCTTCTCACTCTTTCCTTCTACACTGTATTGCTGTAGGATAATAATGACAATGTTGTTGTTGTAGTTAGGGGCAACTGAGACTGTTCAGAGTCTTAAAGGCACAATAGAACCCTGCTAGCCTTGTACTATACTTGCATTTGTTATTATGCTTGATCCACTGGGTTCATCCATCTCATTGAAGATCTTCTGCTTTTCCTCTGATACTCTGTACTTTTATGAAGAATGGTTTCCTTTACCAGGAACTGGTCTTTCCTGATAACACACCAAAATATATGAGATAAAGTCTCTACATCCTTGTTTCTGAGGAGTATTTTAGTTTTACTTCTTCTCAAACTGATTATTTGGTCTTCTGGTAGTTTGTGGTATATTAAACATTCATTGCCAACACTGAAATTCAAAGGCATCCATTCTTTTGTGGTCTTCCTTAGTCATTGACCACTCATGCATATGAGGTGATTAAAAACACCAATGGCTTGGTTCAGGTGTATCTTAGTCCTCAGGGAGACAACTACACTTTTTCAGACTTTAAAGAAATCTTTCACAATACATTTGACCAATGTGATATGTTTAATTTCTTGATTGATACTTTCACTGGTGGAGATTATGGATCCAAGTAAAATGAAATCTTTGACAGTTTTGATCTTTTCTATGTTTATTATGATGCTGTGTATTGGTTCATTTGTGATGATCGGAGCTTTCTTTACATTGAATAGTTCTGTGGTCTTTGATCTTCTTAAGTGCAGGAAGTACTTGGGTCCTCTCCACATTCAGTAGGCAGCTCTGTTTTGTCGGAGGACTTGAACTGATGACTGTGCCACTGGCAGTCCAACACATACTGATGGTGTCACCAAGGTGGTTATGATTAATAAACAAGGAGACTAGTTTACTCCTGCTAACAGGACTTTCTTGAGGATTGTGGTGTTGGCAGCCGCAGACGAGGCTTTCTGCTTTTGTACAGGGCTACAGTCTAATCGGGAGAGTTCTTCTCTATCCCGTAAGGTCTCTACAAGTTGGCATCGACACCATGGCCAGTTTGGGGTTTTTGGTGGTCCTAGGAAAGAAAAGCTATTATCTCCAAAAGGGATTGCTTTTAGAACTTCTATCAGTGATACTTTTGTGATGCCTGATATTTTCTTCAATGGGGTGATACCATCACTGGAAAACAACAACAGATGTGACCAATATAGCTTCTCTTTCTGTCTTTCTAGCCCAAGCAATGCCCATAGAGGACGGTGGATGCCACATCTAAAGAACTTTGAAAGTTGCCTATCTTTTCTAAATTCCTTAGTTTTCTATGGGCTTTTCATGCTCCACCCACTTGGTCCTTCAAGTTCTGGATAAATATAAAGACACTAATGTAAAATCTCCCTATCATCAAGTGCAATTTCAGGCCTCTAAAATGTAGGAGGTCCTTTCTCTACTGCACAGAGAAATACTGGGTACCCAAGCCAGTTTCTGTGGCAGTCAAGAACTCAATGCAGTATAAGAACAAGCCCACATTAAAATGACTGAGCCTGGCAAACATCACAGATACCAGTGGCTTGAAAATGTTTGTGGGAAAATCCCATTGTCTTTTCATTCCATTCTTCATGAATTTTGTGATGCCTACCTTGTGTCTGCATGTATACGCAGTTGTATTTTATTACTAAAAGATTTTGTCAACAGAAGAGTCAGTGTTCAAAATAATGAAATGACAGTGGAAACTACCCAGTTCATTAGAAAATTACACTGCGATTATATCATACGTCTAAGGGATGTTTTGCTTTATAAAAAAAATTTCTTTGGCTGAGTATTCATAATAGATTTAAAATGAGATTAAATTATCTAAAAATAAAGCATAGTGCTCCTTACAGTGTCCAAGGTATTTGGATGTAATGCGCTAGCAAAATTCAGTCAAATATGGTCACTGCTTCCTTGATATAAAAAAACCCTGCAGTCCACAATTCTACTTGCAGATTTACAATTTATTTATATTTCAATGTAATAGTTGGGAGACAGAGTTATCAGCAATGAAAAAAGAGGCACTTAAAGTTTTCACATCTCAAGACTTTTCACAATTAATGTTCGGCCTATTTTATAATAAATGTGTTTGTTGTTTGTTTTTACTACTTTTAGATGGGGTTTAACTATATATGACATATTACGTAGTATAATGTGATATGTCACAAGTTTTTAAAAATTCCATTTGTATAAAAATGTCCAGAATGGTGATTCCTTTTCTCCTTTTAAAGAAAGGGTGATTAAATCTATAATGTAGCACATGTCGATTCGCTTTTTTCATTTGTGCAAATTCAACTAATATATTTTGCTTTCTTTCAACTGCAAACCTACTTTCTTTCAGCCTATTGCACAGTTGAAAGCAGCGTTCTAACGATTTCCCAGAGAAAGCATCCTAGAGTTGCCCGAACTATCTGCTGTTCTGATGCTCAAAGGGCACTCACTGCTTCTCCTCCATTTCCATGGAGTCATGTCACTCTAGCCAAAGCTCATGGATGTTTGGTATGCTGCCCTAAGCCTGTGAGGTAAAGACGGCAAACTATGAATGATTTGGTTCTCTGACAAGCTTCAGAAAAATGGAGAGCCATTCCCTGAGAGTCGATGTGTGCCTTGTTTTCACTGAATCTCTGATGCTCATCAGAATGCGTCTGATCTACAAACACGTGGAATCAGAGGCTGCCCTGCCAGGGCTTGCCCCTTTACTCCCTGCAGCTTCCTTCCCATGTTCCTGTGACTCCTGAGTGCCCAGGCCCATGTCTCTTAGGGGCCTCACCTCAATGGACTCAGTCACTTGGCAATCAGCAGCTTCCACTTCCTTTCTGCTGGTAAAGGGCGGCTTTGAAAAGTACCTTTTGAAATGAGTTTCAAGCAAATCGAGGAGAGACAGGAGTCCAGTGACACCTGCTCCAGTGACAGACACATCTCAGCTTTGTCCACTGTTCACTGCCTCTCTGTCTTCGGTGGAATTGAGCAGTGCTTGCTTGTTGTGCCCTTGTCCAACCAGCCTTGCAGGTGATAGAAGCAGGCGCCGCCCAACTTGTGCACATGCACAAAGCTATGGCCAAATTTTTTATCTTTGACAAGATGGGCAGGTTTGGTGCAATGCCACCACACGACCTCAAACTGACCCAGTACCTGATTCAGCATTTGGTTCAGTTTGGATTCAAACCCTAACCAAACTCCTTCAATCACATGGGCTTAGATTCACCGTGACATCATCATAAGACAGACCAGAACCAGTCCGTATGTTCTGCAAGGCTGTAGGTCTTGGAAACACACTGCCTCACCTTTCTCCCACAAGTGGCTGATGGGTTCCAACTGATGACTTTGGTTATCAGCTGAGTGCTCTAACCACCATGCCAGCAGGGCTCATGCAGTCTAAAATAATTTATCTCAAATGGGCTGAATATTGAAAGCTTAAAAGACTATATCTATCCATCCCAACTCCTTAGATTCTAACATAATTTGGACTCAGGAGCCTTGAAGTTTCCACTTGGTTATGTTGCAACACCCTTCCTGACAACTACTTGTCTGCCTTTCATTAGTTCCAATGTTTGCGAAGTTCCTGGAGGTACAACTGCTTTTCATGAGATGCCCAATCAAAAGGTGACCATCTGAAGGCCCCCAGAAGAACTATAGGAGCGTCTGGTGATGGGCTTCTCTGAAAATGATGACTGAGAAAAATGCCATGTAGTTCTACTTTGTAACACAGCACCCCACCATGACTCAAACCAACTCTGTGCTAACAGGTTGGTTTTGCTTTTGTTTGACTTTTTGGTCACGCTTCACTAAAGTTCTGATTCAGAATCAAGCTCCGTTTAAATAAACTCAAATGACCAATATAGTCAAGAAGTGTTTTTACCTGGATATAGAGAATACAATGTTTATAATGTCCCTGATGGGAATTAAACAGCAGCAGCAGCAACAACAAAAGATACACAATCACATAGAAACACTCTAAAGATTTTAGAGTTTGTTATGCATTAGGTTGCTGATTCATAAGATGAGCAGTTTGAAACCATCACATGCTCCCTGGGAGAAAGAAAAAGGTTTCTACTTCTGCAAAGGGTTATGGTTTCAGAAACTCCCAAGGGCAGTTCTACCCTGTCCCACATACTCTGAGCAGATCCCGACTCTGTGGAGTTCAATAGCTGAGAAGCTACGCAGAGTCGGTTAAATCTGACAGGAAGAAAAATGCCTGCTTGCAAGAGTCTTTAACAGCTCAAGCGAAAAACCAACAAATGATCTCAAGGGCAGTGAGACTGACTTCTGAAAACCCCAGGTGTGCAGAAGAGAACTGCAGTTCAATAGGCCTTTCTTACAAAGTGGCCCTCAGTGGGTTCGAACTGCCTGTCTTTTGACTGGCAGCTGGGCCTTTCACTAGAACTGTACTACATTCATAAGAACAACAAGAAGATAATTGCCTTTCAGTCAATTCTAACTCATAGCCACCTTAGCTTCATAGGCTAAGACTACATCTTAATGGAAGCAGACAGCCTCATTTTTCTCCCATGAAGTGGGTTGCAGTTAGCAAACCTACTATTTAAGCACCACAGCTGCTTAAATATGTTCACATCTGTCATTAATTATTGGCATGGCACTGGGGGAGGTCATCTCCACTGTAGCCTGTCTCATATGCAATTTAGAAATACACAGGTTTTTATTAATTCTGTGATAAGAATAGACCTGACCCTGTGAGTTTTCGAGACTTAACTATATACAGGAGTAGAAAGTCATGTCTTTCTCCCACCTTACCCATTAGACACACTCAAATATCCATGAGAGGTTCCTAGCATAACGAAATCATGAGTGCCAAACAGTAAGAGATTTCAAAGCATTGCACCGCAAAATATGACTGCAGTAGAATAGTGGGGTTTGGACTTTAAGACCCCAGAGTTTTGATTAAAAAATATCAATATTACAAGGGAGTCCAGCTTATAAGACATCAAAGTGTAACTCTTTGGGGAAAGGAAATATACAGGGTATTCTGCAGAGTACGCTAACAACCTCAGCAGTGTTCTAGGCTCATGTGTAGTGTCCCACTACATGATGGGATGTCCCCAGTCAGAAAAGGCACCCTGCTCTTCCCTGGCTCAGCAAACAAGTATAAACTGAAGAGAGGGGCCTTTAACTGACCCTACGTTATAAGATAAAGCATTCTTTGAAAAATTGAACTAAAAAACAAAAAAAGAAAGAAAGAGAGGTTGAACTGAAACCAAAAGAAGACCATTAGACCATTACTTTGGGACCTCTCACAGCGAAATGTTCAAGTATTCTATTCTGATTCTACTTCTTATTTTGACATTTTATCATACATCTTTTTAATACATTTTTATGCAGCTAATATTATTTTCTCAAATACCTGAAAATACACTCCTATATTTTTTAAAGCAAGCTGCCAATATATATAGTGATCCATAGTCTTCAATTCATCATAATAAAGCTAAAAAGAATAGTAAATAACATTATTTACAATGGTAAAAGGAAAATACTTGGGTCATTGTAAATGCCTCAAAATAAGAAATATCCCAATAAGAAAACTATACTTTTGAAGAAGTTTCCAAATGTGGGAAAATATGAGACATTGTCAAATGAAAAAGATGAGACTTTAAAGTTTGTATGATTTGATTTACATTTTAAATTTCCTTAGAAAAAAGTTAAAAGAGACTACTCTCTTCTGCATGTCTGGACATGTATTGTTAATATTGAACTGTATTACCCTTGACATATGGAAAGTTTAATTTTATATATAAACTAGAAGGTAGCACACAAAAATATGAGTAGTGTTTTTTGGTGGGATTATGTGGATTATGGGATTATTATTATCTTAATATTTTCCTCAAACTTTTCTTTATAAATGAGAACATATTCTACTTTTACATTAAGAAGAGTATACCACTAGAAAGTTAGAACTACTGAATTAAGTAGATTTTTCCAGAAGATCGGTACCTTAAATACGAGCTTGATTCCAACACAATGATATTCTCTTTCCCTTTCCTATAGTCATCATGCTGACTTCTCACTCACAGCAGAGACATGTGTATCAGTACTCTATAGGGCTTTCAGTGGCTATAATCTTATGTATGTAGCTCTCCAAGCCTTGCTTCCCTTATGCCATTAGGTGGAATTCAGCCACCAACTTTTCAATTAGTAGCTGAGTGCGAACTATCACCGAGGGTCCATAGTATGGTCTTAACTGTATTTCAAGTGACATTGTTTTTACCTAGCAGATACTAGCTGTATCTATTTAGTTCTGACTTGTTTCATCTTGTTTTGGTGTCATTTTCTATGAAGAGAATTCAACGGAACATAGAAAAGTTCATTTCAAGATGAATAAAATCGTGCTTCCATTGAGTCCATTCTGACTTACGGCAGCCCCACGTGTTAAAGAGTAGAAGTAAGTAAGGTTTTCTTGGTTGTAATCTTTAGGAAACAGTTTATCAGGTCTTTCTTCCTCTGTATCTTGAGGGATTTCATACTGCAAATCTTCTCTGTTAGTGGGGGAAAGGAAACTGCCAGCCAGGATACATATAGTATAAAACCTCCTTTGACTCCCTTTCCAGCTAAGAACTGAAAGAACAACCAATTCTACTCAAATCAAGCCATTACTGTGTTTCAGTCTAAAATGATCATCCAAAGTTAGAATGTCACAATTTGCTTGGAAGTTTGCTACTGGTGATTTTACTTGTTGCTTGTCGTGTTAAACAAACGTGATGACCTTTTGTATATCATATTTACTACATTATTTACTACAAAAACTCAAATTGAGAAAGAAGGCAATTGACGTGCTACTGTTTTGGATAGCTTGATACTATTGTGAGTTGACTCTGACTTATTGCAATCTTATCGCTCCACAGGGTTTCAGGGTAAAGTTTTATGGAAGCAGATAGCCTGCCTCTTTTTTCTCTCCCTGAGTGGCTGGAGAGTTTGAACTGTCAACCTTTCAGTTAGCAGCCTACTGCTTAGCCCATGGTGCCACCATGGACCCTGATATAATGTATAGGATAGCTAATTATAGATCAAAAAACATTTGACTTACCTGTAAAGTCATTGTGCAAGGAAGGCACGGTACAAGTATTTCATTTTAATGACGCAGACTAAAATAACAGATGCGGTAAATGGATTATTTGCAATTGCCAAAATAACTAATAGACCCTTTTGTCAATTATCAAATGCTGATACACAATCCTTAGTATTATGTCTGCTAAATAAGACTCTAAAATAATACTTTGTAGAATCGCATTTATACTGATGTGTCACTTATATCTGGAAATCAGGTCAAAATATCAATTTGAATGTTCTGCTTAGTAGTTACCAATGGCAGAAAACTTAATGTCATGGCCTGGCTCAGGCTATTATTATGTTCCTTTTTTTTTTTTTTTTGATGGTGGTGGTTTCCTTATTTTCTCCTTAAATATTCTTTTCTGTATTAAAAAGAAATGCCTAACACTGAAATAAAGCTAATATAGCCTGAGCAAAGATAGAAAAAAAATGTAAAAAGCCAACCTTTATTCCACTTTGAACAAGTTTGTGAATGTTCAGATAGGGCTCCTTGACAATCTCTCCTTCAGGGGTAAGGATCTTCACATAGCCTTCTTTTTCCAGAATGAAAAGCCGGTGAGAGCCATCCCCACTGTGCACAGCACCGATTGGCTGTCGCAGGCCATTCACAACCTCCTGAATGCAGAAGCAGTTGTGTTTGTGCTTTCTAAACAAATAAAAGAACACCCGTGAGCTCTGTTTCAAGAGGATAGTAGGAAGGGATGCACTATGCATCCTTTTCCAAATATAGTTCCTATATGAGTCAATAGGTTTGGGAAATATGCCATTCTGCTAACCCCCAGGTCACGTCTAATTCTTTTAAATGAAAAAGCAAGACAGTCTTCTATCACAAAGAGTAAAAGAATGGAAACATGTATGCATTTTAAAATTTCATAAACATCTTTCATCATTATAGCTCATCTTTCAGTGGCTATAATTATAATTAGCTTTACTCAGGATAATTAAACCTTGAAGAAAAGCTCTCAGAGAGAAAGTTCTAAGATCTATTTATAAAATCTGATTGACTAATAGTAATTGTTCTGAATAGTTCCTCAGTACTGTCAGCTAATACAACTATAAAATTCAAGTTTAAAACTATACCCATAAAATTCATATGAATCATAGAGAAGCCACGCTCATAATATGATTAGTAGTCCAAATATAAAAAATACTAGAAACATTTAAGCTAATAATATTTTAGAGACGTAAACTATCAAATAAAGGGGTTGGGGGAGCATCTGGATGATGTAGCTGCTGAGTGAAAGTACAGACAGTTGATTCACTGTCAAAACCACAACATTTGTAAGCTGTTTTATTTTTAAAGATTAAAGCGCATTTATCTTTATGAACCTGCTGATCTCTTCCACTTTGTCATAATCTTCCATCTGGTCCAAGTAATTAGTTGCTGGTCCTCTGACTTGTTTTCTTGGGAAATCTGGAAAGCACAACCCACCATCTTTTCTTGCATAGTAATAGCAAAATTCATCAGCAGTAGTTTGAAGGAGACCTTTAAAAAATGTAAAAAAAAAATCAGAAATACTTCAACCATTTGATTTGAGAAATATATGAAAAAAGAGAATTTTTTAATTATCACAGTAGACTGTACATAACATGTAATTTGCTTTTTCATTAATTTCATTAGCATTCCATTATAATGCAACCATCATTTTTATCAACATCCAAAGCTTTTTCAACACCCAAGAGGAGAAAAGAGAATTTTCAAAAGCCACTACGCCAACGTGGCTCAGCCGACATATAGATATATATTTTTTGGCATCACTGCCCTCTGGTGGTGGGAGTAGGAGGCCCAGCCTTTGCTCCGTGGAGCTGGAATTGAACCTCCATCCCAGTGGGCCACACTCCCGCACACAAACACTACGCCACCGGGGCTCAGCCCTGACATATAGATATTTTAAGAACAAATAGAAACTAAAATGAAAAAGAAGAAAAATAATTGTTTGGATTTTGGTTTGGAATTTCCATTTTTCCCTTCAACCAACATTGAAGAATTACAGTGAATGTGGCAATTATATGATGTTAGATATATATTTTTAACTTAGAGGTTCATAGGAAAAAGTATACATTAACTTAAAACAGCAACAATCTTATTCCTGAACTAACTCTATTCGTAAGCCTCCTCTACTTACCATAAGTTGACCTGTGAGCTTATCTGATTAGCAGCTAGCATTTTTCCTCATATTGCTCAAAGGAAAAAAAACAAACCCAAAAGCAAAAATCCAAACCCAATAGTTTAAGGAGAAAAATGAGAACTGAGGCCACCAAAGGCAGTTTGTGTCATTTTGCAATATTTTTTATACTTCCACTCACATATGATTGATTAATAAACCTACTAAATATCATTTGTGAATTAAGCAATTAATTGGTGATAATCACAAGAGACAATGAGTATTTTGCATATGGAAACATTCTATTTTTTTTTTAAAACAAAACCTTTCATACCTGGTAAGCAGCTCACCATTACTGTCCTTATTTGATATTTAAAAGGCAGAGGAAGGAAAAATCAAGACACTGTCTTATGCTGTGTTGAAATTTTGGTCTCTAGTACCTAACATACTGGAGGGATCAAGCAACAGAATATAGACTTCAAAGATGCTTGTTCATATTGAAAACATTTCAAAGCATCTGGACTTTTGTTGACTTTTCATGGTCAAACACAAATTTTTTTAAAAAGCTGAGATATCATCAATTTACAAAAAGAAAAAAACCAATGAATCAGTATAAAAGACTGATAGCAAAAAGGCAAAAGACTGGATGAGTTTCAAAGCCTTTTTTTCCTTCTGGTATTATGAACTTTTATCAAATAAAAGTAACTATCTTTGAATACCAAAAAAGACTATGACAAAAATGCACATTTGAATTACTTTTGAAATTTGAGTTCATGAAGTATTGGCTTTCTTTAGATGGAGAGTTTAGCAAAATGATTTACATATATTTTGATGATTTCTGCTATAAAAAGGATGTCACAAAAGTTCTGCTCCTGGTCTCAAATTTTAATTACACTCAAGGTTTTGGTTTTTATCTAACAAGTTATTGTATCCCTATTAGTTTTGGGAGAAAAATCACTTGTTAGTAGAATGGAAGTAAGAAAGTCATAAAATAGAGCCAGATTTAGTAAAAATTTGTAAGAGCAAGAATGTGGGATAAACAAAGCTTATTAATATGATGAAAGTCACTAGAAAGTTTCTTTTCAATGAGTTTGCCCTAGACTCCCTCAGAAAAAGCTCAGGAACTATGAGTCTTAAATGATTGAAGCTATATATATACACTACATAAATGGGGGGTTGAGGGGAGAGATGGAGAAAGCAGCATGGTAGTGGGTAGGGTTCCATGGGAGGGGCAAGGCAGCAGGAAGGTGGCTGTCTTTCTCTGTGAAAAAAATTTAGGGATTAGAAATTGGAGAGAAATGAAGGCCAAAGCATCTATTTATGTATTTTTTTGGGGGGGCATCACTGCTCTCCGGTGGTGGGAGTAGGAGGCCCAGCCCCACTGCTGGAATTGAACTTCCATCCCAGTGGGCCGCAGTCCCGCGCACAACCATTACGCCACGGGCTCAGCCCCGCATTTACTTATCTTTAACAATTCAGTATGCCACAGACTTTTCCTTCTCTATTCTTTCATGACTATACAAATTGAAACTGCCTAATAGGGTTAGATAAATCTCTTAGTGGTAAAAGGAAAAACTGAGCTGTTAAATCCAACTTTTTATAGTTTGAGGCTAGATCTTCTTTTGATCTATACATGTAATAATATTGGCATGGATTTTTACACACACACACACACACACACACACAATCCTGGTGGTGTAGTGAGTTGGGCAGCTTTGGAGTGCTTATCACAAACTTAGTAGTTCAAATCCACCAGCTGCTATTCAGAATAAAAATGAGGCTTCTGCTCTCAAACAGCTTTGGAAACCACAGACTTTAATTTATCCTGCTTTGTAGAGACCCTCTGGATAAAAATAACTAGATGGTCATGGGACATATATCTATATCTATCAACTAAATTTTCATATCCTAAATGGCATGAATAGTTAGTTACACAGTTGGATTTAACCCCAAAATTGATAGTTCAAGTATAGACAAATGCACATAAAAAGGCAGGCTTTTCAATCTACTTCCTAAAGTTCCCCACATCAAACCCAAACCCTCTGCCATTGAGTTGATTTTGAGCTTAGAGACCCATAGGCAGGATAGAACCGCCCTGATGATGAGGTTTCAAAGCTATACATCTTTTTTTTTTCAAAGCTATAAATCTTTATGGAAACAATTGCCACATATTTCTCTTTGTGAACAGTGGTGAATTAAAAAAGCTGATCTTTGGGTTCATTGGCAACCACTTCTAACAAATGTTAAATGTTTTTGTTTATTTGGGGGAGAGGAGTGGGAAGTAAAGACACATAAATCCCCCCACACACATATGTCATTATTTAAGTATTTGCAATCAAGCAGCAAGATCTTCATGCAAATATCATGCATGAAAATAACTTATTTGCCACTGTGTGTGGGTTTTCAAGGCTAGATAAGATTGATATAAAATTTCATTTTAATGTGAAGTTTGCCTGCAGGGTCACAGAAATATTTCCAAATATAATTCAAGAGAAATTGAGTTTGCTTTTTTTAAAAAAAAATCTTGTATTGCAGCACTACAGTTTGAAACCAAAACCATATTAAGGGGAAATTAATGAACAATGCTGGTGGCTGGTTCCGTTTTATAAGAAATTATTAGCTGGGGACAAACATGAGGAAATGAGAAATCATTCTTAAATGGAACATCTGAAGATTAATGAGTGCAAATTCATAAACTTGGTGGCTCCAGAAGTACTATGCTCTCTTAGCAAATAAAACTACAGAACTTTAACAACAAATTTCTCTTAGCTTCTTACTGAAAATCTAAGGAATCTGGTGTAGTGGGCTATGCATTGAGCTATTAAACTCAAGGTCAGTGGTTTAAAACCACCAGTAACTCCTCAGAAGAGAGATGAGGTTCTCTGCTACTATAAAGAGTTAGTTTCAGGAATCCAAAGGAGCAGTTCTTCTCTGTCCTACGGGGTCATTCTGAGCCTGCACTGACTCAATGGCAGAGTAGTTTGATCTGCCATTTTGGGGGGCTTCTTATAGAACCTCGAGAACTTGAATGATTTAAGTGTGATACAGGGAGTCAGCTCAGGAGAATTTTACATACAAATGAGTATTTTTCTTTAAAGCATAATATTTGAAATCTAATGCCTGTATAACAACTTACCTTAAATGATTTTGCAGTGATAGATGAGAAAGTAATTAAAAAAAATTTTAGTAAATAGCTTTCTTGCAACTGAACAAAGAGTCTGAGCACTGGAATAACTTCTTTTTGCTAAGGAAGATGTAAAAGATTACTAAATGGTACTCTTAAGCTTAAACATACACATACAGAAAACACACACACACACAGGTGTGGAGTTCATCCCAACTCATGGCGACTTCGGACATATCAGGTAACTCCATTGGGATTTTGTGGCTGAGTTTCTGGATGAAGATAATCAAGCTTTTCTTCTGAGGTACCTCTGGGTAGACTCAAACATGCAACCTTCCATTTAGCAGCAATTAGCCCATCGTACCACCAATGGACTTCTAATCATTTATCAAAATACCTTTGACCTATACCGATTCATTCCTTTAGACCCAGGGCCTCTCTATCACAAAGCACTCTGTAAACTACCAACCTGTAAAATAAGTGTTCCCTGTTGGTCTGTTCTGGGCTGTAGCATCAGGCTCAGCATGTATTCTAGAGGAATGCCCTTTTTCCTCATTACACAAGCTGCTCATTACAAAAAATGGAGGGAGCGGAGGGTCTTTCTGACCCAGCATCAGAATGGTTTCTCAGAAGTTTCTAGTTGAGCTACTGCTTTTTTATGTGTCCATTCGTCCTTTTGATCTGCTTGTTTTAGGCCTAATAACACATATGCAGACTAGGTGACTGGTTTGGGAGTGACTGTGGAAAAGGAAATTCAGTACGATCAAACCCTTGATTAGCCTGATGAGCAACATGATGGAGCCTACCAAACTAACTATGCAGATTATTTCACAGTAAAATCATCTATAGCCTAACCGTTTTTGATATAATTATGATAATAGTTGTAAAAGCAGCAAGATCAACAGACATCTATTGTATACCCCTGAGTGGTGGTATTCCATCACTTATTGACTAGGAGACTATCTACCCTGTTCATCATAATGCAAGTAGGGAAAAACCTCAAGATGTTGAGCAGGGAACATCTGGGCAGCTTGGTTCAATTGTTTTAATGTGATTTGGACATTTTTCAGTGTGTTCAGAATTCACCTCTTAAGTTCACAACTAGAGAATATTAAGACTTAATGAACCTCTAGTCTACCATCACTAGATTGCTATTTAATTACTTCTTATTTGTGTGTGTGTGTGTGTGTGAAAGTAAACCATGATTATTTCTGAGTTAAAATTTCCAGAAAGTAGATCGCTTTTTGGTATGTGAGTATACTACAGCTCTATGTAGGCAAAGCAAAGGGACAGATCATCAATATGTTCATTTATTCATGTATTGAAGACTGAGAAAAATGATATTACCACAATTCTTTTCTCTCTTCCAACTCTTGCGAACATTTTGCCTTCTCTTAGCAAAAGGTATCCCTTAGAATATCTTCCTGTTTAAGTTTTTGACTCACAGAAAGAAAAGACAATATTAATGAAAGTAGTAAAAAAGGTTGACTAGGTCTTGATTAAAAAACAAAAAGCGCAAGTATCCATTTTGTACAATTTGGAACTTCAGAGACAAGTAAAGCATGATCATTAAAAAGACTTACTGGGATAGATATGTTATAAATTTCATTTTACAGTATTTCCTATCAAGTGTAAGGGTTAGAATTCTAAAGATCCTTCTTTGTTGGGGCAGGGGCTGAGTGGAAGATGATGTTACTCATCGTACTTTGAGAAATGGTCAACTATGTGCCAAGGACCAATTTGGCTAACCAGTCGATTAACCTAAGTAATAGCAGAATGTGTTATTACAGTATGCTTTGGGAACAAGTCTTCTGAGTGATTATTAGCTTCTGATGGATACAGGGAAGACCCTCAGCTTGTGGCTAAAGCCAGCGGTCTTTTCAGGAAAGCTCCCTTGCTGCTCCGTCCACGATTAGAGTGGAGCTTTCATCTGGTTATCTTTCAAGACAGCCTGGGTGGCCACCCAAAGCACTTGACATCTTGATGCACTTCAGCAGTTTTACACATATACAAACTTTGTAGAAAAATAAATTTATCATTCGTCACCACATATGTTGATCTGGGAAAGCTGGGGGGGGGGACGCGGAGTTGGGGGGCAGGCGGGAAGTTGCATTGCTTGCAATCTTGCCTCCTGAGCTGTTTGCTGGGCTCTCTTTCAGGCTCTATTTTGATTTAGAAACTAAAAGGGCTACACAAATGGGCCCACCCAAGACAGCACAGTTGTATTGATCTAAAACAGATAAATGAAAATATCAAGTGCTGATCACACTGTCCACTTCCAGGGGTAAAGGCAAACCTTCAAGCCTTGAACTTTGCAGCAAACCTTGATGGTATCTAATCTGTTATCGCTCCTCCGGGGCTCCTCGAGGCAACTGTGACCTCTTCTACTTTGCTTTGGAGAACATGATAAAGGGGAAGAAACAGCTGGTTTAAGAAAAGTCTTAGAAACATGGCTTGAGTTTATAAAGGCAATGATATTTTCACATGGGATGGGTTTAGATGCATGCTGCACCACCAGGGGAGGTGAGGAGCACTAGTCAAAATGTTTTCTTAGGATATTAAAAGATCACTATAAAAATGAAAAGTTTATATGTTTCTGGTTCATAGCAGAATAAAAAGTTATCTTAAGTGCATCCTGTAAAGTTGGTCTTTTCGACTGAGCCCAGGTGGCGTAGTGGTTGTGCGTGGGACTGCGGCCCACTGGGATGGAGGTTCAATTCCAGCAGTGGGGCTGGGCCTCCTACTCCCACCACCGGAGAGCAGTGATACTCCCCTCCCTCCCCGCCCCGCCCCCCCCGCATAAAAAAAAGATGGTCTTTTCTCTACATGCCATTTAGATTTATAAGTACTAACTTTAGATTGGTGTGTGTACACGACTTCGTCTCACTAAACAGATTCAGTCTCATTAAACTCTTCTATGTTGATTCTTCCAATAAAAACAACTACAAAACATTTTCAAACTTAAAATCAATCTGTGCCTAAACACTGATCTGTTTATTAATGTCCAATATATGATTGTGACTAGGTATATTAGTTACACTCCACACTTTAAAACATCTACATCTATTTTAGCATCTCTATAACTCAGTTTAAAATACTTCAGTAGTCTTCAGCTTCAGGTTTTCTCACCTGTCAATGGAGCTGGCTCCATTTTTCCACTTACCTCAGGTTTTTTTTGAGTAGCAAATAAGTCATTATATGTGAAAGTGCTTTATGAGATATATTACCAGTTTGGATTCATAATATTTTATTTAAGAGACTATTGTAGAAGTCTATGGATAATCCCTGATTATGTATCAACTTTTTAAAAAATAATTTTATCAAGGGCTCATACAACTCCAACCAGGATCAATACATACATCCATTGTATGCAGACCACATTTGTACACTTGTTGCCATCATCGTTCTTGAACTTTTATAGAAGTTATCTTGATATGGATAATGTTGGGTAAAGAAGGTTGCAAGAGAGACATCCAGTACTGAAAAGCCAATGTGTGTAAAGATTACCAGCTGTACCATCAATTTAACAACAATAAAAGTAAATCTGAATTTCAACAAGATCCATTTGTATCTTGGATCCATTGTATCCATTTGTAAACTATTTGTAGAATGACATGCGATATTCCTTTTTTGTCACCACTAAAAGGTTAAGAATCTGGTAAACATCATCCTGAGGTAGAAATAGGCATTATTTCAAGAGGTGAGATAAATTTTACATTCAGATAAACAAATAACTAAACATATTGGTATATTCCAAAGATATTCTGCAGTCATCTCTTTAATTTATACTGAATTTTTCTTTTTTACCTGGGATGTGACCTCGGCAAGTATAAAACAATTCTTTGCAATAGTCCTTGCAAAGCAGAGGCAGAATGAGGTCTCTCTCCAAGACTTCTCTCTCAGATGAGTGGAACAGGCTCTGAGAATGTGGAGAGCAGTGCGCACACTTGATTTCTTCCAGTAACTTCCCACATTCGGTGTTGTTGGTAACAGAAAATATCTGAAAGTTACATATCAGAAATATGCTTTAAAAAGTTATATAATTATATTTAGTTCTTTAGTAATAAAGCAAGAAAGAAACACAGTTAACTGGAAAAAGCAGATATATCACAATACAGTATTATGTCGATATAACATATATAATATTGTTATATATATTATACATAATATTATAATATGTATAATATTATGTCTATATAATATATAAACTGTGCATACAGTCTCATGAGCTGAGGTGGAATATCAAAGGGTAAAGATGCATAAAGTTTCTTTTTACCCCTGAAAATTAAAGTCCCTTTTAGCTGTCTCTCTGGTGGGAGGAAAAAAAAAAAGACAATTACACTGAAACTCTTTAACCCTTTATCACTTAACTGCCTTGAAGTGTATAGTGACTGATACTTCATTTCCAAAGTGCAAATCCCTTTATCAAATAACATGCAAAGCAGGTATTTTATTTAAGGCAAAGTTTAGGTAAAAATCAGCCCCTCTTCCCCCCCCCCCCCACTCCTAATATGGTATTCTTGAAGATGTAATTAAAATGTATTTTTCTTTTTATTTCAATTTAATCTACAGTATGCATAAAGTAAGGAAATATCTGCCTTTCATGTTTTATAAAAATAATATCCAAAGCTGAATCAAACAGGGTTAAGACCAATTTTTATTATTCATTATACCTTAGCCAGGAAAAACTTTCTAACCAGCTTCTCAGGTATGTT
The DNA here is from genome assembly GCA_004026705.1 of Nesogale talazaci. NCBI lineage: Eukaryota > Metazoa > Chordata > Mammalia > Afrosoricida > Tenrecidae > Nesogale > Nesogale talazaci. Next base: position 186,278 of record PVJH01000504.1, on the reverse strand, counting down.
ACATGCATGAATAAACACTGGTTTAATGAAAGTGCTCTTGTTTAGTATTTAGTGAATTTTAATGAAGCAAGTTATACTTTTATCATTAGTTTTATAATGTTATACCTTTTATTTCATTAAGACCAATTTGGGAGCTGTTGATTCATTAAGACTAGTAAATTTGAGATAAAAATTGGTTTTGGTATTTAGTCCTAACTGTAAAATTTTTATTTCAGGAACTTTAAAAAAAATATAAAGACTTTAGTAAGTATCAACATGTTTCTGACATGAACATATTGATTTTTCATATCAAAGATGGAATTCTTTACTTTTCCCAATTCATACAACTATTTAGCTATAATTATTACTTTAGATCTAAGAACTTAAATTAACCACTTGAATTCTAGATCACATTTTAAAGCAAATATTTCATTCAGAAGTAGAAGTTTAATTAAACTTAAATGAATCATTTATTTAAGATAAGGGTAGTCTTTTTGATCACACAACTTGGATCGCAAAGAGCAAAAGGAACTGAAATATAGAGCCATTGATATAAATGCTCACAACTATTTAAAAAACCAGTCCAGGGTTCTCTACTTTGAAAAATACATGATGTGTTCCTTCTACCAGTAATTTTCAGAAGTTCTTAATCACAAACATACCTGCATTGTGAATTCTATCAGTTTATTTAAATAACAATGGTGTAAAAGGTTTAAGTTTTCTAAAAGGAAACATATCACAGACACAGAGATTTGGCATTCCGAGAGCATTTTAAATGTCTTTTTAAAGTCCATATTCTGGTCCTCATCAGAGCTTTACAGTACTAATAATGTCCAACTTTGTTCTGTTTGTTTATCATATGAGTCCTCTGAGAACAAACTAACTGCAGGATGCTGAAGCCACCCCTCTTGCTGGCTGGCAAGCTGGAATGTAATTACCTTCGCTTTAAGAAGAATATGCATACTCCTATTATTTTAGAGCTGAAACCAAAGGGTCCCCATATACCTTTCCAGCTGCTCTCCAGGAAGCCTTTGACTTGCCTTGCCTAAAGAATTTTTCTCTCGTTGACCATTTTTGGAATGTGTCCTAGCCACAAAATCTCATCAAAAGTTTCGGGAATAGGAATCAATAAATTATCTGAAATCAAGTATAATATTATTCTTTTTAAAGATGCACGCTGTTCAGGCCCAGCAGGATGGTAACGTTTTGCTCTGTGTGAGGTCTGCAGTGTAAATACCTTTTTAAAGATAGATAGAGCCATCATTCTGGCTTTGGTTTCAATGAACCAATAGTCTTTACTGAAGTCAATTAAACTGGCTCTGTCAAAGCTGCAACACGATCGTAGATGGATGAGTATGGATAGGTAGGGTATTTTTCTCCTCCTCCTTTGTGTGTGCGTGCGTGTGTCTGTGTGGCTCATAACTTTATGTCTTACAATGCTATCAATGTTAAAAAAGAAATTTCAGCTAATTTCCTGTTTCAATTTTTAAAAGCCATATACGAAACCATCAAATTATAGTGGTTTAAACTAAATGTACTTTGGGAATCATGTAAAAGTTCTAAACATTATCACAGCATGCCTAGTAATGATTGTGGCTGTTGCTGACTAATTTATAACATCTGGAAGGTGATCCTTTAATCTTGAGCCATATGAAAGTAAAATCTATCAAAGAAAGGTAAGATAAATACTGTAAAGCATGGCCTACAATGATAGCTTATCAACAAATTGTAAAATGGTGACAGAGATCTTCTGTATTTCTCTTTATTTATCAACTAAACAAAGAGGGGAAAAAAGACACCCGAACTGAATTCAATGAGATAATAGGAGATGGAAATACATGACAGTATATTAAGATGTCTCTGTCAGATCACTTGATATACAAAAAGATATTTCTAAAAATCATATGCCTGGAAGGTTGCTCAGCTGTTGGGGAGAACACATGTGCCTCAGGACTATAGTGCTGGATTATGTCATTAGAGAGTTCAGTTTCAATTTTAGGCTAATATGTAAATAGATCATTGTACTAAGGCAGCTGTTAAAGGGACCCCAGGATGAGTTATTTGTTTAGTTGGATGTGTTCAACAATAGCCTTTGTCCCTGAAAGAGTCAGTGCAAACAAATGATTGTCAAAGGACACACTTGAAAACAATTACTTTTCACCCATTCCTTGACAGCTTTGGCTGTGAAACCACCCAAGGTAGGGCAAACTTCTATGCTCCATAGCTACAAGTTAAATTTTAGAAATGAGGGTTATTTCAGTGGGTTGCCGATTGAATTTGGCTAATGGGAGCTGTAAAAATATTGCTAAAAAATATATTGCTAAAGCAGTATACTCTTCCCAATTTCTGGCGGTCCTTATGTGTCAGGGCATTACTTGTCAACCTAGGAGATGAAATTATTAAACTATATAAAACATAAAATATGAAAGATGTATTACTCTGATTATAGAACTGAACTTAATGCTAGCTCATTAAAGAAATTGTGTTCATCTAAAACTGGACTTAATTGCACAGCCGATACTCTGACCTAGTTTGCTACTATCTGTGGTTTTGACGATGAAGGTTCCTTCCTTAGGAAAAAGCTACTACTGTAGTTTCTTGAAAAGCTACAGAATTCTTTCTGGGGAAGTTTTTTTTTTTTTTCATAAACAAAAATGGACCTTTTCAAATAGCCCTCATCTTCCCTATAAGCACATTATGAAATAATACTTTCTTACACATTCTAAGTCAAGAAGACTTGGCGTGGGGGTAGGGGGTGGGAGAAGAAATTCTAGGGTTTCTTATTAAGTAACATGCTTTAAAAGCTATTAAAACCTGAGAATTAGCACAGGTCAAGAATGCATAAGTGAAATCGGACCAAATCTGGGTTTTGAACAATTTGAATATTGTTGGTTTATAAACCATTTGTAATGGAACCAGTAAACTCAAATGTACCGATTTTAATCTGGACATATTTTCTAATCGAGCAGGAGTTTGTTGGAGACTGAACTCGTGCACAGCGGAAAGGAATGTGGATAGCTATGTAGCAGATTGCTTCCTAAAGAATGATTTCTGTAAAAAAAAAAAATATATATATATATATTTATATTTAAATATGCTCTAAGCCTTTGAGTACCACTGGCCCAGCTCCCCTCTAAATTTAGTTAAAGAACCACACTTTCATTCCTCATGTTCCTGGAAGAGTCTGGTATTTCAGGGATCTCCAGATCATTGGTTCACTCACAGTGCCTACCACACAGAGGGGAGTTATTTCTAAACTTTTCTCTGAAATTCCTGGTTTTTCTGGGATCCTGGTAAAACCCCCTTCAGATCATGTGAACCTAGCTGTTTTGTCACTTAATTCAATTACAACACAGGAGCTTAATGACATTGTTTTGAATGAAATGCTGGAATATCTGTTCCCTGAATCTCAAACTACTACTGCATATGGTAAGAATAAAGAGAGAGCTGGAGTTGAAAACCTGCAGCAAGACAGTTCTCACTCATCTGGGAATAGAGAGAGTTGGACAAATGCTCCCTCAAAAGGCATGAACATTTGGACAGAGCTGTGGACTGAAAGAGAATGATGTTCTCTAGTTTCACCCATTAGTGAACCAACTAACAAACACAATGGTGTTGTTGTTATTCTTTTGCCATAAGCAACAGGACTCTGTGTGTGGGCAGCAGTTTAGTGGGGAGGAGGATAAGTCGACCCCTTTTTGTCCTATTGATTTTTTCCTATTTGCATGACTTGAGCAAATTAAATGATGCAATATGGCTTTTTGTTACAAAACAAAGTGAGAGATACCACCCAGACACATATGTTGATTCGTAGGAGCTGTTTACATGAGAATAGAGTGAAATCTACCGTGAACTGAGCATAAAAATTAGATTCAGCCTGGGTATTTTTTTTTTTTAATGCCTGGGCCAGCATGACTGAAGCACAAGTTTTCCAAGAGTCTCTCAGCCCTTGACAACTGCGGCGTTGTAACAGAGGAATTCTTAATTAAACCTAAAATGGGGAAAGGAGGGGGAGCAAAGACACCTGATTGTTTATTTCACGTGCAGTGATTGTTAATGACGTGGTCCTGCATTTTCTTGGAGTACAGTAGATAGTACGCATAGCTGCATCCCACGGCAAAAAAGATGTGGCAAACTCAAAATAAAGCCTGCCTTTATCCCCTAACAACTCTCTCTCTCTCTTTTTTTTGTTTGTTTTAAACTTACCGGTACAATGGAAATCAAAGTGTCAATATTCCTGAAACAAACCTCTTGGGCGACTCAGCCCGATCGTGAGCCCAACTTTACAATCTTGCAAAACGACGGAGAATCGTCTCCGTTTTATGTGATCAATAACATTTTTTTCCCAGCACATTTTTTTCCGCCAGTTTTTCGGGTTCCTTAAGGGGACAAACGGGAGTTCCTTTTCGCCGGTCTCGCTGTTGTAATACTAGGAACACCCGCCGATGGGTCCAGGGGCCATAAACCAGCTGGGCTTCAACATCCTTTACTATTCAATCCTCTCCCCACCCGAGCACGTGGAGAAAACGGCACAAACCTTTTTACGCTAGAAAAACAAACCGGAAACCACAGCCGCCTTAATTTACAGTTTCGTCGCAGCCAATGCCGGATTCGATCCAAAACACTCCTGTTAATCACAATTCTTTTAAAACATTTCCACAGACCAGGACGCGGGTACCACCAGAAGCCAGTCTTTTTCTGAGACAGGCAGTTGCACCGCATCACGACCACGGACTTCGGGGGCGGGAGAGTTGTCTATACACCCCAGAGGAACACACACAGCAATCACATTAGCATGGAGAATAGTTATCAGAAATACAACCCCCCCTCCTGCGCAACCCTCCCACCCGTGCCCCGAGAAAGTTTATTTTTTTATTTTTTTACCGATTTTACAACCCCCAGCCTTGCTAGAAGAGTCCCAGGAGATTCAATCTGGCCAATATGCCAAGTTCATACCCGTGAGGCCGGTAAGTGCTTACCTTGTTGTTATCCATGTGCCCCAGCCCCTGGCTGTCACTCCGCAAGCAGCAGGACAGCCTGGGGTAGAAGCCGCCGCACAGCATCTCTCCCCCATTCAGATCCATTTGGGGCATCATCCGTCTGTCTCTCCTTTTCAGGCGCTTCGGGGGGTTCCCATTCAGGCACCTTCTCCTTCTCACTCCGCTCCCTTCGCTTCTTTCCCCAAACTTAGCATCGCCTTCGAAACAGCTCAGGGCCAGGGTCAGCAGCAACAGCTTGAAGGAGAGCATCTTCAGCATCGTCTGCCCCGAGCAGCAGGGGCAGGGCGCACGCGGAGGGGGGTGTAACGCCACTGCCCAGCAGGGGCACTAGGGCGCAGCTCCGGGAGGAGGCTGCTGCGGGGCAGCAGGGGCACTGGAAAGACAGAGGGAGGTGGCTGGGGAGAAACTCTCCAGAGAGATGGAACTTTGCAAAAAAGCGATGGGTCCAATGTCTAAGGGAGCCGGGGGAGCAAGGTAAAGTGGTGCAGATGACACTGGTGGCAGCAGTGCCAGTGTCAGTGGGGTTAGGGGCTTTCTGCTGCGGCCGGGGAATGAGAGGAGGAAAAGGAATTGGAAGAGAAGGGAGAAGGAAAAAAGAGAAGAAGATGCCTACAGAAGTTCACTTGTCCGTGTAACGGGAGTTGTTTGGGTGAGACAGTAGCAGGAACAGGCGCAGCGGCGGCTGCCGCGGAGCAGGCGGAGGCAGGGGCAGCGCTGGGCTCTAGATGATGCTGAGCTCTCCTCTGCCGGCGACTGCAGCTCCTCGCACAGCCTCTCATGTTTCGCTCCCTCTTTTCTTCTTCTTTTTAACTAGCGCGCGGGGAGGTGCTGCCACCGCGCGCCCCTTGACGTCACAGCTTCTCCCGCCCCCGCCCCGAGGTAGAGGGGGAGGGAAGGGGAGAGAAGGGGCGGGACTGGCGCTAGCGCGCCCCCCGGGCCCAGCGGCCTCCGGGAGGCCAGGGGGAGGTAGGGGCGGGGGTGGTGGGAGGCGGAGGGGCGGGCCCCACGCCGGCCAAAGGAGTCCGGCCGCGCCTGCCTATAGAGCTTGTGGAATGCGCCCACCTCTCCACTGCGCCCGGGTGGGGGCGTCCGCCGGCCAGCTCCTCCATTCTGCCCGCAGCCCCTGCTTGCTGCCACGAGCGAAAAGGTGGCCAAGCTAAGGCTCCAAGAGAAAGGGATTAAGAAGAGTGGACCACGAGGGGTGAGAAGGGAAGCCCCCTCTGTAGCGTTGCTCCAGGGAGCCTGGATTTGGCCACTGAAGAGGAGTTAGGAATTTGGCCGAGGGAGTATTGGGTCACTTTGTCGCGTGGCCTGCTTGGACTTCTATGGTTCCTCCTTAGGTTTGACAAAGAAGCCTGGGTTTTCGAAGCTCTGCGTCAGGGTCGGACTTGGCGGCGGTGGGAGATCGCAGATGCTCGTGGTCTCTAAACGGAAATGCTTTGAGGACTGTTACAAGAAGAAGTACCCCTCTTCGACGAAGATCTTGTGTGGTACTCCACTCTTTGTGTGCACCGTGGGATCTCAGAACTGACCGATGGAACCTTGAGCCTACGTTCTTCAAGGCTTACCGCTTCCGAAGACACTCGTGTCCAGAAGTGAGCCAGTTCCCGTTGGCGCCACCCCAGAACACGGTTTCCTTTGCCGCTGGTTGGTGGAGAGAAGAATATAGTCATGGAATCATTGTTCACTTTGAACGTGGAGAAGAAAGAGAAAATCCTTGGGCGCGATTTCCAGTGCCGTAAAATCGGCGGTGTTGGTTCTGGAGAAAGAATAAATGGCGGTTTACGGCCGTTCCGGAGCAGAATGGCGTACACGTTTCCGTGTACATAAATAGATTAACTTGCCCCCAAACTAGACAAGTAAAGAAAGTGTTTCTGAAGGAATCTGTACATTTTCAAGAATGGTGATTCAAAGTTTTCGAGATCCCTGTAAGTTGTTATAAAAACCGCTTACGGGGTTGCGCGCCATTAAATGCGCGCGCACATGCGCGCGCGTAAATTTCGAACAATGGAACAGATTTCCTGGTAGATGAGTTTTGACAAGGAACTAGGGAGCCGTCTCATTTTGGTGATGGAAGGATATTCGCCATATTTGGATCTGCTTCACTTTTGGACATATATTTCTCCAAGCTTAGAGAAAATTTGTAATGGCGGAGGTGAGTGGCCCATTCAGCTGGTTCGAGTGGTCCTTTGGCCAGGAGCCGTGGTGGCGCTGTTGGATAAGAATTGGAACATTGGACTGTTAACCGCAAGGTCCACCTTCCAAACCCATCAGCCGCCTAGTGGCAACAGATGGGGCTGTATGTTGGAGTAAAGATTTTCGGTATGCAAAGAGTTTTGCTATGCTTCCAAATCAACTTGATGTCGGCCGTTCTCGGGGTTTTTTGATTGCTGATTTGTATTTTTGGTTTCGTTTCTGCCACGTCTCATGCCTTGATATACTAGCAAGAGGTAGGCGTTTCTCAATTGAAACTTCAGATTACAACAACTGAATAGGCTCCGTAAGGCTATGGGGCTCGACTCCAGAACTGGCCACACCAGCGTCCCGATGACGACACAGCATTTTTCCCACATGACGTCTATATACACGTGATCGCAAATGCTACTTTAGACCCCACCGGCGGTTTTCTCGGATGTACTTCTTTGAGGTATTTCGATATAAAATTAATCATAGAACTGCCAGGATTTGATGACTTTAACTAATAGATCTGGAGATGGGTCGTATTCTAGTTAAATCATGTGCACAAGTTCATTTAATTGAGTTTTAAAACCACGATCCAAGGTTCTTTCTAATATGGAGGGTTTTATTCCCAACTGCAAGCTTTACAGTCTTTTTCCAAAATAAAAATCTCTTAAAAATTACATTTCATGGTTTGGGCCTTCACTCGTAAATTGTGAGTTCCTGTTAATAGTGTTGGAACAGGCTCCCCTTGAGTTTTGTCCTTTAAGACTAATAGTACGTAAATCACTTGGGATTTCAGAAAAGGTGTACCACTAGTTTAGTCTACAACCGTAAGTTGTGAGATCAAGGTCTATAAGATAGCCGAAATAAGAAATCGTGGGTTTTGTTAATTTCGTTTCATGGGCTTCAGACTTGATCTGATCTTCTGGAAGTCATAAAATTCAACAAGTGGAGTCACTTAAGAAAGACTTGAGACCATGTTTAATGGCACTGACATGATTACCAAACAGTACACTAATTTTTGGTTTGAAAATTGATTATCTAATATACATATCGAGATTAACTGCATGAGTTCTTTGGAGTCAAGAATTCACCATGGGTTATTTCTTGGGATTAAACCACGAGAGCTCCCTTACAGCCTCCAGCAGGGATTGCGTAACCATCTGTTTACCTGAATATAAAAAATGGCCTTCTTACATCTGGGAGGTCTTCAGTGAAACCACCAGAAGTGGTGAGAAAAAGGAAGCCATAGCCAACTAAACAAATCTAGACAAATTAATTGGGTCCTTTTTAGCAAAGAATGGAGTTACACAAGGGTAACCGGTCCACCATCTTGAGCCCACACCACCCTAAGTAACTCCTCTCTGGGACTGTTGCTCATGTATAGGCCATGTTTTATGTCCCAACACACTTGACGGAGATGGCTAATGGAAGCCAGAACACCGATCAGGCTCCATTCCCTAAGCAGTGGGAGTTTGTTGGTGGATGGCTGCTTCACAGAGGACTAGTCACTGCTGTCAAGTCAAATCTGACTCTGGGACAAAGTAGGACTTCCCCCTGTAAGTTTCTGAAACGTTAAACCTTTTGGGAGTAGATAAGCCTAATATTTTTCCAGAGAAGCAACTGCTGGTTTTAAACAGCTCAGCTTGTCGCCCAATGTTTAACTACTGCACCACCAAAGCTTCTCCTGAGGATGTGGTGTTGTCTGATTTGTTCCAAGACCCATTTGTAGGCTTAACAGCACCCCACTCTCCAAGGCCAGGTTTCTTACCTAGAAGAATTTAAAGATTCTCAGAAAAAGTTAAGTTTTATGGGGGGAAATGTAAGATTTGACCCAAATTGAAATTAATTTCAGAAGTCAAGCTCAAAATATTGCAATGTATGTAAATTAAATTCATAGTTATATATACATTTCCATGTCTCAGAAGTTAGAACCAAATAATTTTTCTAGTTGAAATTAAAAGTATAAATGGAATTATGTTCATGTGGATTTCGAGACTTCCCTGATATATGTGCTATTTCATTTTGGCAAATCTGTATTAAATGTCAGATACTAGACTCAGCAATCTGTGTACCATGATGAAAAAAAAAATTACAAACACCCTGTCTCCAGTTACTTAAAAATCTAGTGAGAAAAGACAAATGATAAGGTCATGAATAAATTTATGGTTATAAATTATGGTAAGGGGTATGGAAGACAGAGAATAACAAGGCAGACTGATATTTTAGATTAAGTGCCTGGAAAAAGTTCTTCTGATGACTAGCGTTTTAGATGAGACGAGAGGATGGGTTGAAACACATTTCTGAAAAGTCTGGACCTTACCATGTAAAGCTTAGGAGCATTTGCTTTTGCAACACAGTACGTTTAAGAGAAACCTCAGAGTAAAATAGCTAACTTAGGAATGGATAGGCTCAAAGTCAAATCTGTGGGACAGTAGCTTATAGACTCGTGGTAATTGATGATGTTATATTCTTATATTGGTAATTTCCTTTTGTAGGCAACGTGGATCCTTGCTATATTTGAAATGTACTTTCCTCCCTGAATTTTATCTCTCAGATCTGGCATAACACTTGACTTCCAGGAATTATTCTAGTTTGAATAACCTTCAGTCATGACTTCTCATGTAACCAGGATTTATGTACTCTATTTTATTGTCATTTATATTCATAACTTGGACTTTATCATGTGAGAAAGTAGACTGTTCATGAGATTCTAAGCTCTTTGGGTGCAAGAATTGCATTTCCTTCTTTGGACACCCAGGCAAAGAGTCTACTGTAGAGGAAAGGGATAATTGGGAAAGTGTTTGGATTGGGTTGAAGCAATAATAATAGTATGTTATATGTACTGCCAGGAAGTGGAGCAAAAAGTCATACACATTAGGGAACCCCAGGGAACTGTGAGTCTAGAGTGTGCTTGATTGAAGGGAGATTCAAGGAAAAGCAGAGGCCAGAGTGACTGGAGTAAGGGCCGGCCTGTGAATGAGGTGAGAAAAAGAGCCAGGGGATCATTGTGGGAGATTTTGTAAGCTATGTTACAGACTTTGTCTTATGCCTTAAATGAGGGGATTATCGGAGGTCTGTTGTTAATAAACAGCTCTGTGCTCCCATAGGGTGAGCAAGAGTTAAGAATTTAGTTAAGTGTGTACTCTGTTGTCAGGTGCTGTCAAATCAGTTCTAACTCAGTTCACAGCAGTCATATACACAACAGAATGCAGCACTACTGTGACAGTGTTCTATTTTGCTAACTCTATATTTTACTACATATGATGCCTTTTCCAGGGACTGTTCTTCGCTGATAATATGTCAGAGGATGTGAGACAAAGTCTCACCGTCGTCCCCTGTGAAAAACATTCTGGTTGCACGTTTAAGACAGCTTTGTTCTTCTGGCAGTCCATGATACTTTCAATATTCTTCACCCACACCAAATATCACATGCATCTGTCTTCCTTACTTCATGTTCAAATTTCACGTGCATGTAGGGTGATTAAAAATTCCATGGCTTAGGTTACGCTTCGTTCTCAAAATGACATCCATGTTCTTAAGCACTTTAAAGAAGTCTTCAAAGTGAAGCATATCTGCTCAGCGAAATGCCTATTTGATCTCTTGACTGCTGTTCCCATGAACATTGATTGTGGATCAAAGCAAGATGAAATCCCTGAAAACTTCAATCTCTTCTCTGTTTATCAGGGTTATCTCTCAGTTTAGTTTTGAGGATTTGGGCCATTAGGACACTACCAAAGCAAAAAGGAGCCCTGGAGAAAGCTAGACTAACTGCCAGGAGCAGCTCTCCTCACTAAGAATTGGGAATACAGGACAGGGTTGTGGGTACCGGAATCTAAAAGCTTGTTGGAGAAGTCTGTGGGAAAAGTGCTGCCCTGCTGGTGCTGCTAAGTCTGGGATGGTGAAGTGAAGTGAACTTTGGGAAGGGTAGTCAAAAGGCTGCATAGCAAGGAGTAAGTCCCTTCTCTCCTCTTGCTGTCTAGTCTCTTTCGTGTGTCCTAGGGAGTCCTGGGACATATTGGTTACACATTGGGCTGCTAATTGCAAGGTCAGCCGTTCACAACTACCAGTTGCTCTGTGGGAGAAAGAAGGGACTTTCTGTTTCTGAAAAATGTTACAACCTTGGAAACTCACAGGGCCAGTTCGATCTTTTCCTGCAGGGTGGCTGTGAGTCAGCCTTGACTTGATGCAATGAGTGTAGTGTTTGGGTTTTCTAGTGCACTGGCTCAGGTTGAACTTTCAGTAAGCACACTGTGAATCAAAGATTATCTGAAAACCAAAACTTTTTGTTGCTGTAAAGGCCCTATTCAGACAAGAGTAGAATTGCGCCATTGGATTTCCAAGGCTATAAATCCTTGTGTAAATGGATTACTATTCCTTTCTCTCATGGAGTGGCTGGGGGATTTGAATTGCAAACCGTTTGGTTAGCAGCTAATTGCTTACCACTGTACTAACAGAGACCCTTGCTTAAGAATTTGGGGAAATAAATGAAAGGACATAGCATCTTACCAGACAACTGGAATCTGTAGAAGAGTTTAAAGAATGTTCCAGAAGGAAAAAGTCCAATATCTGAAATTAAGGAATCAGTGAATGTTTTTTAAGAATGTGACATAGCAGAGCACATGGTCATTAAAGGGTGGGGGTGGGGTGTCAATACAAAATTTACAACTTAAGCTCAGAAAATTAAATAAGAAATAAAACCAGAAGAGAGATGTGAGAGGTACTCATAGGGTATAACATAAACATAATCAAGTCCAATCAAGAAAGGAGAGAGAGAGAGAGAATGAATAAAGAAGAAACAACTTTAAAGAGAGAACAGCTAAGAGTTTTCTAAAGCTGATTAAGTTTTAAAAACCTAGTCAATCAATGCTTTGAATTCCCAAGAAAATAAGCCTGGGTAAAACTTCTGGTGGGGAAAATCCAAAGGCAGATAAAGAGAAAAGGAATAATAAATAAGAGTGACAGCTGATAAGTCAGTTAGGAAAAAATACCACTCAGAAGGCAATGAGATGCTATCTTTAACAACAATTATTCTATAAAGTGAACAGCTTAGGATTCTAAGTGAATGTATCCTTGAAAAGTGCAGGTGAGATAAATATTTTTTAAAGGTAAATGAGAAGAGTGATTTGTGTGTGTGTGTGTGTGTGTGTGTGTGTGTGTCTGCGGACTAGTACCAAAACAGATACCCAACTTAAATGAATCCATTCAGGAAGGGAATGCTATCTATTAGTTATGTTTAAACATGTTTAAGCATGTTTTATAATCTGAGGATGGCTGCATACAAATTCTCTCTATCTTGTTGTGGCACTTTAAAAAAAAAAGGTCCAATCAAAACAAAGTTTCCAAGAGGATTGTTGGGCTAGTTAAATTCAAGGAAGGGAGGTCAGTTCAAAAGGTTGTGGGGTCTATTGGAATTCCAAAGTAGTAATCTTGATAGATTTTCTCAAAAGACACAAGATTATCGTGGAGACTTATTAAGAGTAAGTTTTAAGAAAATTGGAAACTGCATTGGTGAGAAAAAGATGATGAAAGTTGCTGGAGGAATTTTTCATACTGACAGTGCACCTGCCCATTCTTTGAGTAAGGGCTGTCCTAGGAGAATTTTGCTGGGAAACTTTACCCCATGTACTTTGTAGCCCTGATCCTGCCCCTTCAGACTTCTTTTTGTTCCCTAACTCAAAGGACATTTAAAAAGGAACATGATTTAAGTCCTTCCGAATGCCAAAACTGCCATTTTGACATGGCACAAATCCAAGAATGCCGAATTCTTCAGGGAGGGGTTTGGGATATGGAAACCCTGCCCTTTGAAATGTACAGATCTTCATGAGGTTATGTTGAGAAACAAGAGGGCACCTTTGATCTCTTTGCCTATAAAGGGGTCTCTGATTTTATAGTGATACCTTTCGACTTACCGTTTATAAGTAAGTAAATATGAATGCACGCAGACTGAATGGAAGAATTATTATGTCTAATGAAGTTTGAAGTCTATGTAGAGAAATTACTAAGATAGGATGAAGGGCAGGAATAAGGTGGTGAGTTTTAAGTGGTGTTGATATACAAGGTTTTAGCTGTGTCAGATAAGCAGCAAAAGCAATAACTTGTATTAAACCAAATTTGTATGAGACTAAAAAGTTAAGGATACATGTTGTCATATATCTCTAAGGGGATAACTAAAATGATAGTATTAGGACGTTAATTTTGTTACAAGTTGGGCTGTTAACTGAAAGGTCAGTGACTTGAAGCCTCCAGTCAGCTCCAACAGAGGGAGACAGTACTTTCTACTCTGATAAAGAGTTAAAGTCTCAGAAACTTGCAGGGACAGTTCCCCCGTGTCTTAAAGGGTGACTGTAGGTCAGGACTGAGAGCCTAGATATAAGATGAGGACGTAGAGCTACACACACTATTAGAAATCAAGGCAGGAAGGCACAAAGAATGAAATAAACTACTGCCATCTACTCTGTATAGCTACAGGTTATGTCATGTACAGGACTACATGTTAAAGATAGTTTAGACTGCCAGGAAATCCAGCAAATCTTTTTTGAAGTACAGCCAGAATGTTCATCAGAATTGGGAATGCTGAGATAACCTCTCACTCATTTTGGAGATATTAGGAGAGACCAGTCCTGGAGAAGAACATCATGCTGGGTAAAGCACCTGAACCATCCCTAAACCCGCTGCCAGAGACCCTTTTGGATAGAGTCCAACCTTTGGGTTTCTTGAGACTGTAAGTCTCTTTGGGAGCAGCCTCCTTCATCTTTTCCCAGGAAAGTGCCTGGTGGGTTTGATTTCCTGACCTCGCTAAAGAGAACATCTCAGATTTTTCCATTTTTGTATCTTTCTCACATTTAGAAGTATGATTTTTCTATTTACCTTAGTTTTCAAAACTATACTAAGTACATGTGTTAATTCAAGTGGTTTGTAAATTCTTTTCAGTTTTCTAAGAATTCGCTCATATTCTCAGCCAGAAACAATCATTGTATTTCATTTTTGGGCCTTTAAAATATATATTTTTCTCTTTCTTTCAGCAAATAGAACCTTCAGGTTAGTGCTGAACAGAAACAATAATCTCGGGTTCTAGACTAGAGAAACTAAGTGATAGACTTTTTATGTAATTTGATGTGGAGAGTCCAGAAACTCCTTCTCATTCAAAGACCTACTTATTTAAAAATGAAAAACTTAAACCACAGAAGCGAAAGAGTAACTGCAATACATCTATTTGGTAAGTAAATTATATTCATAGTATAATCAACAGTAATATGTAAATCGAAACCGTGATATATTGTCAGTGTACACCCAATAGAATTGATTACATACAACAGACAACACAACAAATGTTAGTAAGGATGTTAAGTCCCTGAATTCTGTACTGCTGGTGAAAGAAAAATTGATAAAACCATTTTGGAAAGCAGTTTATTAGTATTTACCAAGGCTCAATATTTTGGACATGTTGTTAGGAGAGCCTCATCCCTGGAGAAGAAGGACATTTTGCTTGAGTAGTGGAGGGCAGAGAAACAGAGGATGGCTTTGACAAGCTGGATTGATACTGTGGCTCCATTGATGGGCTCGAACATAGGAACGAGTGTGAGGATGGTGCAGGACCGACCGGGCAGCGCATCTTGCTCCGTGGGGCAGAGGGTCACTGTGACCTAGTAGTTCCACTCCTCCGTACAGATCTCCAACAGAAGGAGAGCAGTACCATTTTAGTAGTACCAGATTGGAAACTACCTAAATGTTCCCATCGTTTGGATGAGTAGAATGGATAAAGAAATTGTTGCGTATTCATACAGTAGTATACCATATATAGTAATGAGAAGGAATAATTTAGAATTATGTGCTACAACATGGATAAATATCACAACCATAGTGGTAAAAGAGTAAAGATCAAGGCTTATATCTTATGATATCATTTAAAAGAACAGAAACCCAGACATCCCTATTCAATTAGAGATCAGGACAATGGTTATACTCGGGTTCTATTAGGTTACTGACAGGATTTGTTCCGAACCATGCCTTTCAGTTTTTAAGTGCAATTTGTAGATGTGTCAGAGTAAGTATGTAGTTCTTACTT
Organism: Nesogale talazaci; assembly: GCA_004026705.1. Classification (NCBI taxonomy): domain Eukaryota; kingdom Metazoa; phylum Chordata; class Mammalia; order Afrosoricida; family Tenrecidae; genus Nesogale; species Nesogale talazaci. The sequence continues at coordinate 171,050 of PVJH01000504.1, read as the reverse complement.
AGTCTGACATTAGTGAAAGAAAGGGCTTGGTAAGCACTAAGAGGCCCCCTGAAAAGAGCCCACTATTCCACTGCTGCCATGTTGGGTGAAGAGTTCCATAGATTTTAATAGCTGTCAACTAGGCCAATTAAGTAGATAGGATCGTTCAAGTCTTTTGACTCGGTTACTTATGCACGTGTCAATTGTCTAATCATGATAGCGATAGCTATGTTTAAATATTGATTTATCTATTGCTTTTTTGCATTTGTACCAGTTTTTGCTTTTCGGTATTTCAAAGGTTTTGCTAGTGGTTATGTCAGCATATAGGATGGGCATGCCTGTCTAAAGAATTGACCCCTTTGCCATCAGGAAATGTGTATAACTTTTGCTCCAGTATCCACTTGTTCCTTATTATCATAGCCCCTGTGAATTTCTAAGACCGTAACTGTTTATGGGAGAGGTTTCGAACTGCAGACCACAGCCCAATACACTTCTTGAGTATTACAGTTTAAATCTACCGCCCTGTTAATATCATTTTCCCTATGTCTTCTTTCCATTTTATTTTCATTCTCTCTTCTTTTAAGTTATTCTACTTTTTTCATGATTTCCTTATATATATTGACACACACACATATATATATTATTGACTTATTAGCTATAATGTATTTTTAGTGGTTACTTTAGGGTGATTGGTATATATATCTTCTCAGTCTATCTTAAGTTAATGTTATACACTTTTTTGTATAGGATAAGCATATTTTCATTCCCCCTTCCAGATTTTGTCCATGTGTTTCACATATGTTATAAATTTTAGTATGCATTGCTATTATTTTTTGGACAGTGTGTTAGTTAAGGTTTTGTGTCAACTTGGTTGAGCCAAGATTCTCAGTGGTTTGGCAGTTAGCGCCTAGTAATCCCTCATGACCTGACCTAACACAGTGTAATCAAAGCCAATCAGTTGTAAGCCTCCATAATGGGATAAGATTAGAGTAGAATGAATGCAGCACTCTTATTTAGTTCACAGCCTTGGTTTACTGCCGTGATACAATTAGAAGTTTGTTTCCTTGGGAGTATGGACCCCTTCCGTTGAAAAATGTGCTTTGCTTGTTACTGAGTCCAGATCTTACATCTTACATCTTACTCATAGACCTCTGGTGCTTTGACCCTGAGCCAATGGTTGGCCATAGTGCCTGCTGCTAGTGAGAGTCACCAAGGCTGCACCTGACCTTTGGACCTGGGATTCATTCTACTCTGCAGTCAGGCAGTATATAGTATATTTAGTATTCTTTTCCAGTACCATAATTCAAATATGTCAATCCTTCTTCAGCCTTCCTTAGTGTCCAATTTTCACATGCATATGAAGCGACTGAAAATATAATGACCTGGGTCAGGTTCATTTTAGACCTCAAAGTGATGTATGACCAAAATACTGCTTAGAAGCAAGGATGATTCAGTGCCCTCTGATTACTTATTCAGTGTGCAAATGCCTGATAATGTTGTCCTATTTTTCAGTTTTTTTCATATGGGATGGTAATGTGGTCCCTGTCACCCTGTATTGGCCAGCAGCAGATGTCTTATAATATCATTGTGTGAGAAAGTTTTTAATAACCAATTTAGTGCCGTTAGTGCATGTAGAATATAACGGATTCATTCTCTAAGGTAATTTCTTTCCATTTTTAAAAAACCATTTTATTGGAGGCTTGTACAGATCTTATCACAATCCATACATCCATCTGTTGTGTCAAGTACATTTATTGCCATCATCATTCTCAAAACATTTTCTTTCTACTTGAGCCCTTGGTATCAGATCCTCATTTTCCCCTCCTTCCCCTTCCTTCACGAACCCTTGAATTTATAAATTATTATTATTTTGTCATGTCTTACGCTGTCCGATGTCTCCCTTCATCCACTTTTCAGTTGTCTACCCCTACCTTCCCTCCACCCTTCCAGTATCACCTGTCTCACCCCTGGTCCTGAGGGGTTCATCTGTCCTGGATTCCCTGTTTCCAGTTCCAGTCTGTAGTAGTGTACATCATCTGGTCTAGCCCAATTTGTTAGGTACACTTGGGATCATGATAGTTCAGGAGAGGAAGCATTAAAGAACTAAAGGAAAAGTTGTATGTTTCATCATTGCTACACTGCACCCTGACTGGCTGGTCTCTTCTCCAGGACCCTCTCCATTTCTTACTGTCTGCCCATGTTTCTGTTTTTCTGAATCTGTAGGCTTCTACATATAATCTATATGACAAATAAATGGCAGTAGTTTATTTTATCCTTTATGCCTTTCTGCCCTTGATTCTGCATAGTGTGTTTAGCTCTACTTCTTCATCTTGTATGTAGTCCCTTAAACCTGTTCGCCACTTTCCTTTTCCAGAGCTCATGTCTTCTTCCCTGTTCGGCCATTACCTTGACAAACCATGACTCTCAATGTTTTCATCCAGGTGTTCCAACATCAACAGTAACTTGTTTATCCTAGACAGTGTGTCAAATTTATTTAGAATACCCAAACTAAACCTTTTCCCCCCTTTGCCTAGAGGGTAACACCTGGCTGCTGGGAGTTCTGAAAGCAGTGGTGGGGAAATCAGGAGCATGCTTTCAATATGAGCTCCTGTTTTCAGCCCTATGTCATACTCTGTTGTGCCTCACACCTGCATTTTGAGCCTGTAATCCTGATTCTGAAAGACAGATTGGCTCATTGCTTAGCTGCAACTCCTCCATATTTCTTCTCCACTGTGTCTTTTCTAGCCTGCTTCACTGGGCTCCATTCACTTTGTACCTTCCAGAATGTGAAGGATTTCATCTGTTGATAAGCCTCTCTTGTTCGATTCATTGGTGTAGCTTTTGTGGAGTATCTTCCTCTTTTTTTATTGACCCTCTAATTTACCAATGGATGATGTCCTTTCATTGAAAAGTTATATATTTTTATTCCAGTGGGGTCACTGGAATGAGATGAGATGACTTCACACGTACAGTTTGTACCCTGGAACTGGCACCAGTTAATTAATTATCAAAATAAGGTCTTTTTCCCCCTTTAGTTTAAAGTTTACAATTAATTCTCTAATTCACTCTGTTGACCAGGTGCTTTCCCTAAAACTTTCCTTCCCTTAGTCCAGCAACACCAATCAATCTCAAGTAACTTTCCGTCTTATTTATCTGACTGGGATGCCACCTTCACTTCCTCTCTAAACCCTCGTACAGGTTTCCATTGTTCAGATTTCAGTCCTTGAATCTTTTCTTTTTTCAGCATGCCTCATAGTTTTGCTTGGCTATCGAGCTGACATTTTGAACTCAGCACATCATGAACTGAACTTTTTTTTTTTTTTTGGGGGGGGGGGCAAGCATCACTGCCCTCTGGTGGTCGTGGGAGTTACCCAGCCTTGTTGCTGCTGGGTTTGAACCACCAAGACAGTGGGCCGCAGTCCTCAACCACTACGCCACCGGGGCTCAGCCCGAACTGAACTTTTAATTTTCATGCTCAAACCAAGTCTTCTATACCTGTACCTAACTTTCTTGAACAACATCTCTGTACTTCTCATCACCAAGCAGAAAGGTAGGGGTCACCATCACTCTCTGTTCTCAGACAGAATTGACTGTTGCATCCTGTCTATAAAAAACCTGAAAAATCCATTGCAATGAAGTTGATTACCACTTAGAGTAACCCTATTGGATAGGGTAGAAATAACTGCCACATAGGATTTCCAAGGTACAGAAGCATTTTGCCACATGTTTCTCTTTAAAGAAAATGATGCACTTGAACTGTCAATCTCTTAGTTCACAGCCAAATGTTCAACCACTAGACTACCCGACCACCTTTGTCTGTACTACTACTGTCTGTAACATTTCATGTGTATTACTGAAACTCAAACATGTCTCTCCATCCTTTTAACTATTACCTGTTTTACTTAATTCTCTATCATTAATTTTTTTTATTGAAAGATTTCACTCTAATAAAATGTACCTTTCACTTGGCTTCAATGTTGACCAAGATTTGACTCAGCTAGTATTTTCCTCCCATTTCCCCCTTCATTAGATTATATATATGTATGTACACATTTATCTAAGTTCTAGACACACTATTTCATCTGTAAAAAATTTAGCATGCATTTCTAGTTGAAAGGTATTTGGAAACATAGGCACAACCTTTTTGTCTCTCTTTTATTAATAATTCCTTAATATAATCATCTATCCAGTATTTACATTTGCTCGACTGTTACATGATACTCTCTTTTTAGCATTGGTTTGTTCAAATATAGGACTGAACAAGATTCATATACTGAATTTTGTTATGTCTTTATTCAGTTTTGTTTATAGCTTTTTCTTTTCCACTTATTTTTAAAGAAACCAGGTCATTTGTTTGCAATCCCTCACATTCCAAAATCTTATGATTACATTGCTGTAGTGTTTTTAAGCATGTCTCTTCAGCTGTGTATTTTCTGTAAACTCCTATTTAGCTCTAGAGGGTTGATCAGGATTCTTACCAGAATACTTGACAGATTTAGCAGTATAGTTGCTACTTCATTATGTCAGGAGGTAAGTAAATATAGGGTTGTTTTTGCCTTTTTTTTTTTTTTTTTGCATGACTGCCCTCTGGTGGTTTGGGGAGCTACCCAGCGCTGCTCCTGAGAACCACTGCTGGATTTGAACGTCCAAGCCCGCGGGCCGCAGTCCTGTGTTCAACCGCTTACACCACCGGGGCTCAACCCTGTTTTTGCTTTTTAATAAGATTTTTTCAGTGGCATTATTTATTATTGAACAAATCCACCCTTTTAAAAATTCTTATAACCCTTCTTATAAATTCTTATGAGAGTTTAACAGCCCTCAGTCATCATTGATTAAATCTATTACTTATTGTTAACTTTATTTGGTGCTTGTGAGTGGATTTCTATGGACAACAGAAGAAAATGCTACCCAGTCCAGCACCGGGGTGGTGTCCACCGTTACCTCCTTTCTTAAAGAAGGTCTTCTTTTTCACTGTCCTTTTACTTTCCCAGGCATGATGTTCTTTTCAGACTTGTCTTTCCAAATTACTGGTCAGAGTAACTGTTATGAAGTCTTCCCATCCTTACTTCTAAGGAGCCTTCTGACTGCACTTTTTCTTTCTTTTTTGTTTTTTGGTAGGGGGGCATCACTGCCCTCTGGTGGGAGTAGGTGGCCCAGCCTTGCTCCTGAAGAGCTGCTGCTGGATTTGAACTGCCAGCCCAGTGTACTGCAGTCCCGTGCACACCCACTCCGCCACCGGCACTCAGCCCTGGCTGCACTTTTTCAAGACAGATTTGTTTGCTCTTCTGGCAGGCCATGGGGTGCTTTTAATATTCTTTGCCAACACCATAGAGCAGACATATCAATTCTTCTTCAGTCTTCCCTGACTTCACTGTCTAGCTGTCGTATACATATGAGTTGATTGGAAGTACCTTGGATTGGGCCGGATGTACCGTAGCCTCCAAAGTGACCATCTTTGCTATTGAATACTGTGGAGGATGTTCTGTAGAAGGTTTGCCCATCAGTTCCTTAATGACTGACTGCTGCTTTTCATGGGTGTTGATTGGCATCCAAGTAAAACGACAGCCTTCACAACTTCAGTGTTCTCTCCATTAACCTTGGTGAGCTTCATTAGCTCAGGTGTGATGCTTTTTGTTGCCTTCACATTGAGTTGTGATTCATATTGAGGTTGAGGTCTTTGGTCTTCATCAGTAAATGCTTCAAGTTCTCCTTGCTTTCAGCAGGCATATTTCAGCATATTAGAGGTGGTTAGTCAGTCTTCCACTAGTTCTGATGCTGTGTTCTTTATATAGTCCAGCTTCTGAGTTGATTTGCTCAGCAGACAGATAAACTAAATACAGTGAAAGGATGCAAACTGCATGCACATGACTGTCTCTTTGTGTACAGGCTTTGGGTGAGCACAGTGTTCTGGGGCCTAACATTTCTCAACAGCTTTATACCACAATTTGTTAAGATTGTCATATCTGTAAACTGCTTCCCCCGAAGCACTACCCCCACCCCACCGAAGACCCCTTGCATTATCCCTAAAAGCACCGAGTTGAGTTGATTTTTCTATATAAATAATTTCATAGGATTCTTCTGTATAAAATTCTCCCCTGTATTTGTAATGAATCAAAGCAAAATCCAAATTCTATAGTAAGCATATTCCACCGTGGTGAACTGTGTGGATGCAGATAGCCACGATATTTGTCCTGCAGAGTGCTGGTGGATTTAAGCCGCTGCCTTGCTCAGTGAGCAGCCTAGCACTTTAACTGCCCTGCATACAGGCTCCCCTTTCCAGGGCCTCAGGTCACGCTGTATTATAGCCATACCAAACTCATTCTAATCCCCAAAGGGACCATTTATTTATATGTCTTTGGCCCTTTACACAGTCTGCTCCATCTGCCTGGAATTCCTGACCTTTTTCTGTACTTAGCCAACTTATAACTCATCTTTCAGGGCTCAAAACAGGCATCATCTTTTTTTGGTGAGTCTTTCCAAATAGTTAAATTCTTCTCTTATGTGCTCCCCAAATATCACGAGTTATCTCTGTCATGGGTACATAACATCTGTTTGTTTTAAAACTTTAATATCACTTTTCTTCTTCCCTAATGATATTGTTATTTGTACTATTCACTAATAACAAAACTCCTAGTTCTTCCTGGGCTCATCCATGCCTGCCAATAATAAAAATTGCATATTGCAACCTACCTGGCAGTTAGGCTACATTTTAGGTAATCAGATGTGAGCTGCAGCATATGAAGCTCCCAGAAGGCTGGGGAGAAAGACTTCTTCTGCCCCTTCCTCCCTTTTGTATCCTAGAATGCCGAGGTGCCAAGGTGATCTTGGCAGCACTATAGCAATCACCAGGACTCGTGAGTAGAGTTTATAGTGCTGTGGTGGCAGAGCAAAGTGGAAGCAGGCATCTGGATCACTGATGACCCTGAGGCATTGCTATAGCAATCCTAAATCATCAACTTACATGTTTTTGTGAGATAAATGCACATTGCTTGTTTAAATCATTATTAGTATAGGTTATTGGTCATTTGCAGCTCAGTGTAATTAGTGGATATTTCAATATTTTCTCTGTTTACCAGGATGTTTCTTCTTGGCCCAGTGGTGAAGATTTTTGTTTTCTTTATGTTGAGGCATAATCCTTACTGAAGGGCTTTGATCTTAGCCTTTGATCTTCACCAGTAAGTGTTGCAGTTCCTAAGTCCTCTTCACTTTCAGCAAGCAAGGTTGTTTTATCCTCATGTTGAAGGTTGTTGATGAGTGTTGCTCCAGTCTTGATGCTGCATTCTTCTGCCTAATCCAATTTCATTTAGTCCAGCTTCTTGGTTTATTTAATGCTCAGCACACAGATTGAATCAATAAGATGAAAAGATACAGCCCTGATGCACACCTTTCCTGGTTTAATAATCTCCATTTTTGAGCTATCCTTTATTCAGTATTTAACTCTTATCTTGATTTAAAATGCTCATACTTTATCATATTAGAGATTTTTTTAGCCTGTCAACATGTTTTTAAATTTACCCATATGTTTGCCATTTTCCCCCCCAGTCATGTTTGTGCCTCAGATCTTTCTTTTTTTTTTCTTCCCAAAAGAAATCCATTTGTGATCTTGTGTTAGTACTCTGTTTTTGTGTATATGGAAATGCTTTTATATTGTCTTTGTGATTCTTTGACTGTGTTTTCTTCTCGGACGATTACTTTGCTTTAAAGACGCTCTTCTGTTTTATTTGGGATTTCTTTATCACTCATTCACTTCCTCACTGACATCAGGTTGTTTCTGAGTCATAACAACTCTGCAGGACAGGGTAGACCTGGGGTGGGTAGGTTCTGAGGCTGCCTTTCTCCATGGGAGTAGGAAGCCTCGAGGGCTGGCCGTCTAATCCTGGTGCTGCAGGCAAGTCATGTTAATCCTGCACGTTTGTTTTTCAAGATTGTTTCTGGCTTGTTGATCCTTTGAATTTCCAGCTAGGATCTGGAAACAGCTGTCAATTTCTATTAAATTATTTACTAGAAATTTTTAAATTTATGTACTAGAATTTTGATTGATACTGGACTTGGGATACAGATTAATTCATACAGGATTGTTTGATATACAATTTATGGTTTTATTGCCAATCTATAGAACTATGTCTATCCTGAGCTAATTTTCTGTATCTGTGAGATTCTTTAAATACTTTTAATTCTATTTTATCAGTCAAATGTTATTTCTTGAACCATTACTATATTCTCTTAATTACTATATTAAAGCTACTTTTATAGCTTTGGAATCTGGTAGCAGATTTTCTTTTTCAAATATCTATCAGCTATTCTTAACACTTTACTTTTATCTTTAAGTATTTATACCAACTGATAAAGGTTTTGGTAAGCCTTGTTGAGATTTTGTTTGGAGGCATGCTTAAATGTACAGGTGAATATGAAGAATAGTAACATTTTTAATGTATGAAGGCTTCCCACATATGAACTGATACCTTTTTAACTTTTGGGTTCTTTATTTTAGTTTTCCAACTAAAACTAAATTCAATTGTTTTTTGAAATACAAGCATGATTCCTTTTGGATTTTGATAAACCTTTTCAAATACGTTTTTTTGGGGGCATCACTGCCTCCTGGTGGTTGTGGGAGCTACCCAGCGCTGCTCCTGAGAGCTGCTGCTGGATTTGAACCGCCAAGCTTGTGGGTTGCAGTCCTGCACTCAACCCCTTACGCCACCGGGGCTCAGCCCCAAATATGTTTTTTAAAGATAATTTGTTGTGCATGTATTTCCTATAATTTCTTTATTCAAATAATTAAGCTTTGCTTCTAAAGCTTCATTCTTATTTTACATTCTTCAGATTTTTGATAGATAATTCCTGCCAGGATAAAAAGGTATCTTTCTATTCCTAGTTTGTAAATGTTTTGTGTGTTGTAATAAATTAATGTTGAATCTTAGGAAAAAAATTATCTATCACTCTTGAGAAAATTGTAAGTCTTTCCTCCCCATTGTATTGCACAGTAGATTTTCTGATGTTGCATGCTTTATTCTTTGAATATGCCTTAATGACTATACACACATGCACATATGTTCACACTTGCTACTCAATGAATTAGAATCTCTCTTAGTGGGCCTGTTGTTGTGTTCTTTTTCTTACTTTATTTTTTAGTGGGGATGTAAAGAAGGGTTTTTCATGTGGACCCCTGGTGGTAAAGTGGGCTCCACATGGAGCTGCTAACTGCAGGGTCAGCAGTTTGACTCCGTAGCCCTTACAAAGAAGAACTATGCAGCCATCTGCTCCTGTAAAGCTTTTTAAAGTCTTTAACATCCATGGACAGTTCCATAACCTCGAGGGTAGTGATAACTTGGAACCGACTCAATGACAGTGAGTTTGAGTTCCTTAGAGTTCCTTCCATAAAAGGTCCAATCTAAATAGTGGCTCCTAAGGGCCAGTCCAGTCAAAGCAGAGTGTCTAGCATAGCAGACACTCATAGCAGGTGCCTTTTGTTTGTTTGTTTCATTCTAAAGGAGTAATCTTGAAAGGCACAGAATGAACATGGAGACTTATTAGGAAGAAATTTTAAGAACATTTAAAACTGCATTGATAGAAGAAAGACTAGGAAAGGTGCACTACTGATTTTTATTTTGTAAGCTACAGTAGCATGCCTGCTTATTTTTTGAGAGTAGCAGGCCTATCTTATAACTTTATTAGAAGGTCTTGTCCCATCTACCCACACCACAGCCTTGATCTTCCCCCTCAGATTTGATTTTGTTTCCCAAACTCTTAAGAACACTTAAAAGGAAGACAGTTTTGATGTGGCATAAGGTAAAGAGCACATAACCATGCAGAAAAGGGTTACATGGCTGTAAAGGCTCACTTCAGGGTGCTTGGTAAAGTCAGGGGGCATCAGAAAAGAGGGAGGGCCTCAATGAGATGGATTGACACTGTGGCTGCGACAATGGACTCAAACATGAGAACAGTTGTGAGGATGGCCCAGGACCGGGCTGTGTTTTGTTCTTTTGTGCATAGGTTAGGATGAGTCTGACTCCATTTAACAGCAACGAACAACAGATGGAGGGTGTGTTAGAAACAGTAGCTTCTGTGTAAGGCTGGGTTCTCAAGAGAAGCAAACCAGTGTAATAGATAAATCAATAGATAAGTAGGAAGAAAGAAAGAAAGAAATTATTTATACAAAGAAAGTAGCTCACAGAGTTGTGGAAGTGGGTAACTCTGGTCCTTTTTCAAGTCTGTAGTTTAGATGTTAAGTTGGAGGCTTCTCCTGACTCACATAGCTTCCCGGGCCTGTGAACGCAGAATCAGCAGGAACAAGACCACTGGCTGCAGAGGCAGATGTGTCCAAGGTCAGCAGGTCAGGCTTGTGACTGAAGAGGTCAATGAATCTATGGTCGACAGGTCAGGTGGCAGGCTGCTGATGGCTCCTGGGTTTGGCAGACAATATGGAAGGCTGTTGACTCAAGTCCAAAGAACTGGCGGTCAGCAAACAAGATGCAGTCCAGACCAGGTAGCAAACGAGCAAGCAAGCAAGCTAACTTTACACAGCATCTTTTTTTCCCCTCCATGATTTTACTGGGGGCTCTCACAGCTCTTATAACATTCAGTACATCATCTGTATCAAGCACATTCACACACATGTTGCCACATTCATTTCCAAATATTTTCTACTTGAGCCCTTGGTATAATCTCCTCTTCCCCCCTCCCCTTTTTTGTAAATCATTTTATTGGGGGCTCATACAACTCACATCACGATCCATACAAATGTCAGTTGTATACAGGCCACATTTGCACACTTGTTGCCATCATCGTGCTCAAAACATCCTCCCTCCACTTAGGGCCCAGTACCAGCTCCCCATATTTCCCTTCCCTTCCCTGCCCACTCCCCCTCACCCTTGAACACTTAGTAATTTACAAGTTGTTATTACTTTCCCATATCTTACACTGTCCAATACGTCCTTTATGTCCTCATCACTGTTGTCCGTGCCCCAGAGAGGAGGCTATAAGTAGACCCTGAAATTGGTTTTCCCCTTTTTATTCCACCCACTCTTTACCCTCCCAGTCATCTCACAGCATCTTTTTTTTTTGGGGGGGGGTATCATTGCTCTCCAGTGGTGGGAGTAGGAGGCCCAGCCCCACTGCTGGAATTGAACCTCCGTCCCAGTGGGCCGCAGTCCCGCGCACAACCACTATGCCACCGGGGCTCAGCCCTCACAGCATCTTTTATATAGGAAGCAGGCCACCGCCCCAAGGAAATCTCCTCTGATTTGCTTCCAGGCTTTGACCTGAGTAAAGGGCTGGCACTCAACCCTAATCTGAATAATTGCGTGGCTATTCACAGCAGATCCCATCGAAGTTGATTACAGTATGTTAGATCACAATTGTCAAACCTCTGAGACTTTTGGCTCATCCAAGATGACATAGAACCCAACTCTTTATATCTACAAAATCACAGAAACCTTTATTAAACAAAAAAAATCAAAATGAAGTTGTAGTTTTTGACATATGGTCATATCAGTGAACCTTGAATGCATTGTGATAAAGAGTCAGAAAGAACACATAGTATATGATTCTATTTATGTGCAAGACAATCATTTGACAGAGAAAGCAGTTTAAGGGTTGTCCAGGTCCAGGGTTAAGAGCAAAGTTTGACTGTGAATAGGCAGAAAGGATTTTAGTGTGCTAGAAATGTTGTAAAGTAAGATTTTAGGGATGTTTGCACTATTTGTAAAGATTTTTAAAAAATAATTGAGCTTTGTACTCATAACGAATAATTTTATGTTATTTATATAAACCATTATATAAATGAAGCCATTAAACAAATAAATCAAATCACATAATTCCCCTGCTTAAAATCCTTGAAGTGACTGGATATCTGAAGATAAGGTGTTTTATAATGACATGCATGCAGATGTTTATAAGTGAAATAGAATCTGGCTCTGCTTCAAAAATAATAAGAGAAAAAAGGGAGAGTACTAGAAGAAATAAAATTTTATGAATTGACAATTGTTTAAGGCTGATGATGCTAACTGCTTCACATTTATAAATTCTTGAAATTGCCTGACAGACATTTTATTGAGGTACCAACAAACAAACTCACTGCCATGGAGTCAGTTCTGGACTCATAGCAGCCCTATAGACCCATCAAAGACGTGCCCCTGTGGGTTTCTGAGACTTCATCTCCTTACTGAATTAGAAAGCCGCATTTTTCTCCTATGGAGTGGCTGGTGGTTTTGAACTGCTGACTTTGGCAGTTAGCAGCCCAATATGTATCTACTGTGCCACCAGGACTTTTATTATTAAGGTATAAATGTTCTAAAAACTGGATTTAGTGTTTATGGTTAGGAATAAAGATTGATGCTTTGAGGGCAGAAATACAGAGACAACAGTATCTCAGCTTTAAAGAACCACAACAATGTGTAAAGCCGTTTACCACATTGACAGTGGCAATGTGGCTTATATAAAGCCATCCCCCCAAATACTGATGCCAGAGCCAGAGATCCAGAGAAGGTACATAGGTGAAGAAAGAAAAGATTTCAGAAGAAAACAAAATTTTGAATTGTAAATATATTGACATTAAACTTTTTCAAAATATTATCTGGTTGTTTACTTAAGCTGTATCAGCTTTTGAAGCTTTCTTCCTATGATAGTGTTCTTTCTCAGGACTATATAATATAATAACCTTATGCCTAAGTCCAAACAATTAGGGTTAAGTTAATAAAAACTACAATTTTGGGGCTGAGCTCCGGTGGCGTACTGGTTGTGTGCGGGACTGCGGCCCACTGGGACGGAGGTTCAATTCCAGTAGTGGGGCTGGGCCTCCTACTCCCACCACCAGAGAGCAGTGATGCCCAAAACAAACAAACAAACAAACTACAATTTCATAATTGATCTATTTATATTTATTGACAATTCATCATAGTTATCTAATTATATAACTAATTTATCCTCAGAGCAATTTTTGAAAGACTACTATACTAAATGTCCCTTTTTGTTTATACTGAGGTCAGCAATGGTTCTAGGGTAATTTTCTTATCTTTGGTCTGTATGACCTGGTTCCATTCTCACCCAGTGCACAGCCACCACTCACCTGTCTTTGAAGGCCTGCAGGTTGCCATGATACTAATAAGGTTTTGTCTGTACTTCCAGACTTAGGTGGACTAGGAAGGAAGAGACTGCAGTTATCAGCTACCTGGTGTCATTGTGCATAGGGCCCCTCATTCGGGGGCTGGCTGAAAAGCAAGCAGCTAACAACAAATAAGTTTTTACAACCTTGCATGATATATTTATATCTACTTCTTGCTGTATGGTGACATGGAGTCAACTGGACGATGGAGGGTTTTAAGTTTTCTTACTTCTTGACTGCCTCCCTATTCATTTTTTAGCATTTACAACAATAGTACAATTTAAAAATCAACTAGTTGATGATTTTGCCCATAAGAGTAGCAGTGATTGCAATAGTTAGATTATATGCTAGCTTGTCTGGGCTGTGATCCTCATGGGTTCATTGGCTGTTGTGATGATGTAATCAGTTTCCAGTTTTTAAAAATCTGTTTCTGTCATCCTCCATTTCCAAATAAGACAAATTTTCATGCAACAACTTGGTCTTTGGAGCCTAATCGTGTTGACAGTGCGAAATCGGTGTGTTTATTTAATTCAACTGATTACAATTTTAAAGGCATATTTAAAATTCCCAGGAGCAGCAGCAGCAACACCCTTTTGCAAAGGTTATCTATATAATTTCCTTGCATATAGATGGTTTTACAAAATGTCCCCAATTGGTCCTTAGCCATGTTTTTGACTGTAATGATATCTCTGGTTAGCTCGATTCACTTACTTTTTCCACAGTTGTAGGGCCTGTAACGTGCTACTGTCATCATAGCACTTATGGGGCTGTGAGTCCCGTATCTGACATTTGTGTGTTTCTGAGTCTCCAGGACTTTGGACATGCTCTCTCTGGTTCATGTCTTTGAGGGGCACTGAATTGGGAAGGGCATCCCTAGGTGCCAGCAATCAAAGTCTGTTACCTAGACTTCTTCTCATGTAGACCAGCTCATGTAGACACTTGGTCCCTTGGTCCTTGGAGTGATGTCTCACCGGTTCAAACTTAAACTTTGATAGTGACTTAAGATGTTACTTTTATAGTATATTATGGAGTTTTTCTCTAGTCAATGCAAATTACCTATACTGCTTGAATTAGCTGCAGGGGCATGATTTGCATTTTCCTTCAATGGAAATGGATGGGTGAGCTAATAGAACCAGAGGGTGTGCAGAAATGGTACTTAATTATGAAATAATGGAAAACAGTCTACATCATTAAATTACCTCATGAACAGAATGATCACAACTAAGATGATTCAGTAATTAGTGATTACATCAATTTAATCAACTCATTTAATTTTCAATCCTTCATACATGATGTGGGAAAATATAATACTTGAAATATGTAGACAATTAATAAAATATGGAAGACATTATAAATTCACAGCATTGAAAGCCCACACAGTCATAGAATTAATTACTTTTGTGTGTATTAGGTGTTTTGGAAACTAAGCATTAATTTTTTGGCTTTGACTCATATCAAGACCACCCTGTAAGAACGTTTAATTGAAACAAATCCTCAATGAGTGTCAATTTATCATTCAGCTAAATGTTTGGCAACTAAACCACCAAGACAAAATATGCAAATGAATGCTTTCTAATGATTGAATGAATACATGCTCTATTTTGAGATGTTTTTAATTCAAGAGTAATGTAAAAATACTCAGACTTTAAACAGGCTGCCTTAATCAAGAGACAACACTAATCCTCAAAGATACTACACTGTGGATAAATTTGGCACTCTGACAACCAGGCAAAAACATTTCATCAGAAATATGAAAGATAGTATAAATCTGAATCTAGTTATATGAAACCTAAACATATGACATTTAAACATTTCCAGCGTTCAACTTTTGTTTTATAAGTGATTGTCCCAGAGAAGAACTATGTTATAAAAATCATAACGGTGTACTGTGCGATATAAATTTGTAATAATCTTGGAAGTACATTCAGGTTCCTGGGTAGGGCAAATGGTTTCTCCTCAACTGATAAGCCCAGGGTGAGGAATTTGGGCCAACCTGCTCTGGCACTGTACTGCATAAAAAAGGCCTGGCAGTCTGCTTCTGCATGAAGATTATAGTCAACAGAACCCAGAGGGACGGTTCTACTCTGCAATACCCAGGGTTGCATGAGTCAGAACTGAATTAGCAGCAGTGGGTTTGTTTTGTTTTTGTGGTCTGGTTATTTGATCTGGAAGGGGACAGATGCATTTGTGAGTATTCTAATAAAAAAAAAACCTAAAGTTTAATAACTAAAAAGAGTTAACCAAATAAATTATTACACCAAAGGCAGTGACAAATCTGGTTTGATGGAGTGTGATGAAATGATTTGAGTGGTGTGTTGCAAAGACATCAATTGTGACTAACTCAAGAATGCATTTTTCACATGCAAAGAAATTCTTCAGTTCTTTCTTTCTTATTTTTTACAAAAATGTCTAACTTTCCAGAACCTGTTCAAAATTTTAGATCTTGCCCAATGGCATAAAGTATTATGAACATTCTCATTTATTAATTGTTCTATGTAACTGGGTAATTTTTAGATATTTGAGATATATTTTTACATGCATCTTAAAACCAGGTGGCATTATGGGTGACATGCTGGGCTGTTAATCTCCAGATCAGGAATTCAAAAGCGTCAGTCCTGGGAGGAAGATGAGGCCTTCTACTGTTGTGCATTAGTCGTGGAAATCCACAGGGTCAGTTCTACTCTTTCCTATGAAATCAACTATATGTCAGTCAGGTTTTTTTTTAATAAGTAAAGGCTATCTAATTTAAAAATCTACTTTTGAAAAATATCTCCTCGAACATCAAATTATTCTTCCAATATTTTTAGATAGGTATTAACAAAATAAGCAAGATATCAATGCTGTATATTTTTTAAACAGTTTCTTAAAAATAAACTGGGAACATATATTGTGTTTTATTATTGTGAATATGCATCTGCACCATACTGAGCTAGAATTTATTTTTCTATGAGAAAAATTTCTTTCATAATCGGAGTTGTGTTCTCTTTAGGCCTTTAAAACACTTTCAATGATTATTAATCACCTGTGAATGGATAACTATATCGTATTTTCATCCTGGAAAAAAAAAAAGTGTGGCACTTTGGATAGGAAACGATCTGAAAAGCTAACACTTAATGTTAAGGAAAAATGTCTTTTATAAAATATGTAGTTTTTGTGGGTATAGATACTGATTTAGCATATCCTGGGGGGAAATGAGATCAGAGAGCTAAAATTTAGTGCTGCATTCTATAAGCTTATCGTCTAATCTTATCTTATTTCCTTTAAATTTGGGAGTTTTCTCTTCAACCCTGCTGGGACATAGTAAATTTCTTAAGTCATTTTGTGCTGTGCTACTTAGATAGATGGATGACTTTTTTAAATTTTGTTTTGATACATAGATTTTTCCAAGAGCTTTTGCTCTTTGACCTCCTTCTTTTTTAACCTTTCAAAACTTTCTCTTGTGAGTGAGGTGAAGGTTTACAGAGTAGATCATCGGTTTTGCATTCAACAATTCACACAGCCCATCCATTGCAAACCCTTCAATGTGCCATCTTGTATCCCACTACCTTCGTTTTTCCTGCTCTTTGACCATTTCCCACAAGTCTTTGAACCCACTTGATTGGCTATTTTTCTGAAGCATACATTTCTTATGTGAAGAAGTGGTACAGAGAGCTACGTTTAACTCCTTATTTTGTGCCAGATGCAGCAATATGTGTTTTGCAATTGCGATCTCATTTTATCACCATAGCAACCGTACAATGAAATACCTATTCTATTTTACATATAAGGAAATAACAGTAAAGTGAAGACAATGTCCGATGTACACATAGCTAGAAATTCACACAGTATGGCATAAACACAGTCTAGGCACGGCTGCCCCATCAGTCCACAGTGGTGCTTCCGAAAAAGCAAGTCTATGATTATTATTTTATCCTAAACACAGATGTCCTAGTATTTTGTTCATCTTCTAATTATCAGCCTGAGACCACATGTCTCTGTATATGCACTGCTAATAATTCTCATACCTCTTTTTGTCATGTGTGTTTACAATCTGAAGTTCGTTGTCTGTATGACCCTTTGTTTGTTATGGAACACACAAAAGAACCTGGTCCTGTGAGTTGGTATCTCCCCCGGCTCCTTCCTCTACTCCGTCACCTGAAGTCTGACCTTCCTTTCTCTCACATCTGACATCCTCTGCTCCAGTTACATGTGTTTTCTAACAAGATGATCACAAACATAACAGCTAAAAGCAATGCACATGGAGGACCTCACAGTTTCTGTGAATCAGAAATCCCGGCTCAGCTTAACTGGGCCTTCTGCTTCAGGTCTCTGAAGGCTGCAATCAAGAGGCTTGACCAGGGAAGGATCTGTTTTCTAGCCCAGGTGGTTGTTGGTAGTGTTTACGACCTTGTGGGACTGAGGGCCCATTTTCTTGTCAATTACTGCTCAGAGGCTAGTCCTATTGCTTGTCACATGGCCACCTGCACAGACTAGTTCACAAAGTGGCAGCTTGCTTCATCAAATCCAGGAAGGGAAGAGGGAGGATGGATTATTGCAATCTGATGTAGCATAATCCCGTACATAGAACAGTAGGTTTACATTGAACTGGGTGGAAAGCCAGGCCCCAGGACTGCCTGTATACTAAGAAGGGTGAGAGCCTGCCACTGCCCTCCCCTACAGGACTTGGTGCTGAACTCTTAGCCATGCCTGAATACACTTCCTTCTGCTCTCTAGGCCATTCTCTTGCCTTCTGCTGCTTCTATGTCTGCAGTGCTTTTTTATCTTTGTGTCCCTCACCATCCAGTGGTGGTTGCATTCCTTACTCCCATATTTCACTACCTGCCTTGCTAAGACCATGACACCGTTGGCTCTAGCTCTTTGGGCTGTATTCATCTGGGAAAGCCCCAACCGTAGAGAAGCCCAATTATCTGCCTCTCTGAGGGCAGGCAGATAGCTCCACCACCATTGCTTCCTGCTCACCACATTGAAACTGCCTCCCAATAGTGCCCAGCAACCTTACTGAGAATATTTTCATATTCAATTTGCCTTCCCACTTTCTGTAACTACTCCAAACTTTATTTCCTCTTTTTAACACACCCCCATTTCCTACCCCTTTTAGTCTCGCTATTAACTTGCCTTTTCTTCTATGCACATGATAGTAGAACCTCTCAGATTTTTCTCCTACCAAATTTACAAATATCCTTTTGTCTGCATCTGTCTTAGCCCCCAAAGTGTTTGTCTAACGAAAACCATTATACTATACTGCCTGATTCTCCTATCTTCTCTACATAAAAATTCAGTCTCTGCATGTTTCCTAGACTCTTCTCATCAACTTTCAAGTATGTCAATATGTGACCCTTTCCATGACCCTCATGTGTTCCTGTGTGCGAGGTGCAGCTTGATTTCTCTCACAGCTTGATTTCTTAGAAGAACTGTTTATGCTGTCATTACCATACATTCCACTGGCTCCTCAACCCATGCCATCTTAGCTTCCATCTTCAATTTCCCTATCACTATTCCTGCTAGTTTCGTCATTGACCTCTCCTAAGTTAGTATATCCGCATAGTATGTGTCAGTCCTCAGCTTACTGAACCATCGAACAACGCTCAATAGAAGTTATCACTCTTTCTTTAATGTAATATTTCCTCTCTTTTTCTGATAGTTAAGGTTTTGTGTCAACATTGCTAGGATCAGGATTCCCAGAAGTTTGGCAGTTAAGACCAAAGTAATGTGACCTAACATAATGTAATCACTCCCATACTGGGATCTGCTATGAGCAGCTAATCTGTTGTAAGAAGATTATAGTGGGTTACAACATCCTTATTCAGGTCACAGTACTAATGCAATCAATTGAAGGGAAATTTCTTTGGGAATGTGACCTGCTATCAATATAAGAGGCCAATGTGGAAGAACGTGCTTTGCTTTCTGCTGGGTCTGGATCCTGCATCTGGCTCATTGACCACCAGTTTTTGGACTTAAACCAAAGGTGTGCCATATTGCCTACTGATCCTGGGAGTCATTACTCCCAATGGCCTGCTGACCTTTGATGTGCACTGGCGTAACCAGATTTTCATATGTAGTCAGTCTGCCATCCTGCAAAATATAGAATTCTTTATCCAGAGAAATAATGCCCATCAGTCCCTTACTAGAGTTCATTATGGAGCTAATTAAACACACGTGGCTGCTAACTGACATGGTTGAGATTAGAATGCACCCAGAAGTGCTTCAGAATAAAGGCCTGGAGATCTGAAAAACAAACCATTGAAAGCCACAGGGAGTACAGTTCTGTTCTGACACACACCAGGGTCACTGGCGTCATTGTGACGCCAAGTTTCCTAGAGCTGAAGTTCACTGGCTTATGAAGTTAGGGAGGAACTACAAAAAACACTAGAATCTAACATTTAATATTCAGCCATCAATATGTGATAGTTAAAATTAGGCTTTACGTTGTCTCTTAAACCAGCAGAACCGAGGCCAAAAGGAATAAAGAGGGAAGTCTCAAAGGCCATTTAAAAAGTTGCTTTTCATTACATTGCAAACATGTAGAATCCCTTTTTAATGGGTACCCATTTAAAAAGAAGCTTGGGGGGAGGGAGAATGAGACTAGCCTGACTCAAGTGGGACATGCAACATTGCGAGTGAGAGAAACAAATGTGATGCGTAAAACCTTTCTGACTATTTTCTCAAATGCTTTGTGTTATGAAAACCCCCTACATGCTCTTTCCCTAAACGGAGTCCTCCTTAATTTAAACCCACAGGCATTTTAAGGAAAACCTAATAAACAAATGCTTTCCTGGCCAAAAAGAATTCTATGCTATGCAAACAATGAAGAGAACCATGAAAGAAGATGCTGAATGCCTGCTGGGCCAGGTTTTAGTTCCCGTCCCTGGATGGCTTGTTCATGCACAGATCTCCTTGGAAGTCAGTGAGAGGAAATTATGTGCCACCCAGAGCAGAGAAAATTGAAATGTGCTGAATTAACATTTTGGATCTTAAAAGCCACTCACAGAAAATTCTTTCAATAGGGTGCCAACCAGAGTCTGGTTATATGATTCTTATATAAGCCATTATTTTTCCCTTTGGACAGGGAACTTTGGTTTTTCTCAGAAAGAATAATGGTACCACTTAGCACCCTTAGAACACAATGTGAAAAGCCAACTTTACAAATAATTCTTAATTTTTTTTCTGATTGTAAAAGAAACACATTCGCGGTGAAGAAAATGTAGACTATAAAGAAAATCACAAAGGGTAAAAAAATGATACCTGCTGGGTAAAGAATTTAACCTTACCCCTTCAATGTACTCTTTGTCCTTGGTTCTTAGAGACAACTTCTAGAGCCTTGGGCTCACCTCAATAATTGGAGTGTCTTTGATGATGACTCTAGCTCATACTTCAGGGTTTATATTGTTGGGTGGGAGTTGGCTGTCCCAGAAAACTTCACCACCTGGTGTGATACCAACTTCCTGATAGCAGCAACCTTTTGATCCCAACTTTTCATGCCAAGGAGCTGGGGGTTGAACTGCACATCAGGATTCCAAATAAAAGCTCTGGACACCAAATCTGTTATTTTCTTGGTTGGTGAACGACATCCGTTCTAGGGGAAGTGACATGATCCATTTGGGCCACAGAAACGTCATATTGGGTCACAGAGATCCTTCCTGATGCACCTCTTCTTTATGCTGACCCTGGTTTGTATTCTTTATAACACATCTGTAGTGGAAGTATATCATTTCCCTGGGTTCTCTTGAGTGATTTGCCTGAGGGAATAGTGGGAGCCAGTAGGTCAGTAGTGAGAGGAGTTTGGGCATCCTCGAATTTACAGTTCATATCCTAAGGGACAAAGGGAACTCCTAAATTTGTAGCCAGCATGTCAGAGTGAGGGTCATTTGTGAAGATGACCTCACAAATGACAGCTAGCTGTGTGGATGAGGTGTTAGGTTGGGAGATTGATTGGTTTGGAGAGCTGTGTGTGTGACTTTGTGAAGCCCGAATTAGGTCTGGGTGGTTAGTGGAAGCTGAAAAAGTACTGCATATGTAGTTGGGAGTGGACATAAATGAACTGAATTAATTTTTAGTTTGGTCTCAGAAAAGTGAGTTTTTTTTTTTTTTTTTACTTACTATCCCACACTGAGATTAAACAATAGTAACATTTTGGCATATATATATGTGTGTGTGTGTGTAAACATTTGCTTGTTTATGTTAGTCTTAGAAATAACAGCAAAACATAAATACACGTGTATGTATACACGTGTGTGTGTGGTTTGCTTTGAAAAATTTAAAATTGGTATCCAACATTGCTGAAACAAATCGGTATATTTAACTATGAAGTGGCAAAATCAGTTTTTCCAACAGCAATCCAGTATCTATTAAGACCATATCTTTGGGGCTTCTTTGGAAAACAGAAAACAATCTTGGCAGTCAAGCTACTCTGCTGATGTGCCCTTTGTTCACAGTATGCTAAAAATCTCTTTCTCAGAATTTCCCTAAGAACAAATTTATAAACTATAGGACAAGACTATCTTATAATTATATATGCTAATGCTCCCTTAAAACAGTTCTTCTTCTTACTTGTTTTTTGTTTATTTTTGGTTGATTGTTTAATTTTTAAGCCATAATTTTCTGCAAAGGCAAAGCTGATATGCTTATAGATCAGTTGTGGAAATCAAATGTCTCTAATAATATTCTCTTTTCTACATGTTTATTTCCGGTAGAGTCAACTTCAAATATTTCTATTAATATGCAGTGATGTCTTGTATTCCAGAATTATGTATTAGCTTTTGGCTTCAAACTGATTGTGCACTGTCTTTGTACCTGTAACATTTGCAAAAGTTGACCTGTCTTCTGCATTCAGCAAGAACAAGGATTGTGACTCCTACTTTGATACTTGCTAGCCTGTTTGACAATCTTGAAACTACTGACTCTCTTAATAGAAAAATTACTTGTATTTTCCACAAGTGATGGAAACTATTCCACAGTGATGAATAGAAAATTTTAGGTGGAGAATCGTAGTTACTTAGATCTAGCTAAGACTCAACTGCTTAAAGCTTGGTCATCAGCTTTGCCACCACACGAGCTTCAGAGGCACGATAAAGACAGAGGTTCTTTTTTGTTCTGAGTAACTCTACTAAGAAAGGATATGTAGATGAGACCGCTGAGTATAGGGGAGGAGGATAATAATATAATAAGTGTAGGCAGGGGAGGGATGAGAAGTGAAGCAATAGCATGAATTTAGAAGACCCTAAAACCACGCTCACTTATATTGTCGATTCCCGTGCTCCCTTCGGCAGCAGATATACTAAGTTGATTCCCACTAGTGTGACCCTGTAGGACAGAGTAGAACTACCTCTGAGGGTTTCCAAGACTATTATTCTTTCGGGTAGTTGAAAGCCTCATCTTTTTCCTGCAGAGCAACTGGTGGTTTTGAACTGCTAAACTTGTAGTTAGCAGCCCGATGCATAACTAGAATGTGACCTTTTAAGTTGCTTGACTTTGTCTCGTCCAAGTTCCTGGTCTGTAACTGTGGTTCGCTTGTTCCACACCCATTATGAGGACTCTCCAACCTCCTTGACAATTATGATCAAGAGGCTGAGTCCCAGAGGAATACAATTTCCGTCTTCCACAGGCCAAAAGCCAGTGTTCGTTGCCTCTTTCGATAGACATGCCTCTTCTTCGGTGGCTTGTCTCTGGTAAAATCGACACCTATCAAGGGGGATCACAGCAGCTACATCTAAACTCAGGAAAATAACACCTGTAAGAGCTTAAATGGGAGAAAGTCACATTTGAACTTGCTTGAACCTTTAAACCCATATGGAAAATAGAGGCAACATCACTTTAAAAGCTTGATTGTGATGATGAAGCAGGACTGTTGTAGGTGCTGCCCTATTGGTTCCAACTCACAGTGGCCCAATGTAGGCCAAGCATTGCTCAGTCTTGTAACATTCTCACCATTGTTATGTCTGAGCCCATGGATGTAGCCCTGGGATCAGTCTTTCTCACTGGGAGATTTTCTCTTTTTCAAACCCCATCTACTTGACTAAATATGATGTATTTACCTGGTTTCTCCTGCTAGTACATGTCCAAAGTGTGGGAGACAAAGTCTTGTTCTCCTTGCTTCTCAGGACCTTTGTGACTGACCTCCAGCACTGATTGATGTGTCCTCCTCACTATCCATCATGCTGTCCGTGTTCTGTGCCGGCGCCATCGTGCACATCGGCGCTTCAGTTCAGAGAGATGATGCTAGTGAAACAATCTGTATGCATTGGTGGGTGATGCACATTTTAAATATCTTTTAATCCTTCAGTAATTTTTTTTCAAAGTCCTCATTGATGAAAGACTCCTAATGGTGCAGATGAGGCTTTCTGCTTTCCTATTAAGTCTAAAGTCTTCAAAACCCTACATAGGACCACTTACCATGGACTGCCAGGGGACAGACAAATGTTTCTTGGAAGCAGTATGGCCAGAATGCCCCTGGGAGACAAGGATGAAGAAACTTCATCTCACTTACTTTGGATATGTGATCTGGAGAGACCAGAGCCTAGAGAAGGACATCCAGCTTGATCAAGTAGCAAGGCAGCAGCAAGGAAAACCGTTGACAAGATGGATTGACTTAGTGGCTGCATCAATGGACTCAGGCATAGGGACAGTTTTGAGGATGACGCAGGACTGGGCTGAGTTTCCTTCTGTTGTACACTGTCTTGCTTGGAGTCAGAACTGACTCAGCAACTCCTCACAATGGCAATCCTTTCAGGGTCATTCTGAGTTGAAATAGGCTTACTGGCCATGGGTTCGGTGTTCGTTTTTAGTACTCATTGGCAAATCTAACCATATTTTTGTTACTTCAAGTTTTTATGTGTATTGGTTGTCTTTTTATTGTTGTTGTTTGACCAATTCCTCAAAGATAGGAACATATAATTTCTTCTAAGCTCACTCCTACATAAGTTTGTCACAAACACTTGGGACATGATTTTCAATATTTTTGTAGTTAATTCTTTGTTTAACTTTGTGACTGCTGGTAGAAAAGAATTTGCACTTATAATTTATAACCACAGCTCTTTTAACTGGGCCTTGGCCTCCAGAGGAATGATAGTAAGCTGCAGCAGCCTTTCTCTCATCTTGACTGGATGACTCAACTCTGTGTTGTCATCATTCTTAGTAAGTGGCTTCCCATGACTCAAAGGGAAAGAGGAAAATGCGTCCCACCCTAGATAACATTAGGGAAAGTTTAGTAAATGAAGACTTCCAACTAAAATGACTGAGGAAAAGTGAGAATTCCAGGGAGCATAGATGCTCAGGTTTTCCCAATCGATTCCAATCTCAACTTCCATCTTGTCATTCTTTTTGTTTTATTTATTTTTCTCTTAGAATCTGCTTTCTGAATGAAGGGGTAGAGGTACCAGTGATCATGGTGATTGATGACTGTGGAACCCATTTGATACAGTCACTATTCTGTGTTTGTCTCCTGGAATATCTTTGGGAAGTTACGATGCCATTAGCTAAGAATCTGCTAGTAATGCAAGAATGTCACGTGCGGAGTAGGTCATCTTGTTTAAATGAGCAACACACTGACAAAGCGAAATTACTTTTTTTTACAAAATCACTTCCAAGCATGAATATTTCTGGTTAATTTACACTTAACTCATTCAAAAGATGTATCATTGTAATTTCTTTATTAAATAGACCAAAACTCATCTATCATTTTGAACTTGGAAAGAAAACTTATACTAATGTCTTTACCCAGTCTAGGTTTTAATAATTTTAGTTTCCACAGGATACTTTATTATTCAAAGGGAAAATTCATTTTTGCAATCCCAAGTGATGTTCTAGGGCAACCATTTTATTTAATAGCTGGTTTAATTTTGTTGGCTCTCTTTTGTATTTTGCCCCCTCGATGCCAATGGCTGATGCTTTGCTTTGCTGCTTTTGGAGAATAATGATGTTGTGCGTATGTGGTAGCACTGTGTCGGTACGAGCTGATGCTAACCTCCAGGTCGGTACTTCAACTTCAATACCTCACTCACCTCACTACCAGCTGTGCTTAGAAAGATTTATAGTCTCAGAGACATTCTGTGGGGGGCAGTATGAATTGGAATCCCCTCGATGGCAGTAGGTTTTGGTTTGCTTTTTGTGGGAGACGTGGTTTCTGTACCCCAGCTATTGTATTTGTATCACCCCCTGTATGTCACTGAAGATTCCCATGCCGCTATAATGCTAATCAAGTTTCCGTGGGGCTTCCAGACTCAGACAGATTAGAAAGGATTCCTTGGGGCTCTGCTTCTGACAGTGAGCCATTAAAATTCTGACCACCATCATTCAGTTTGGGCCCCACAATGGGCACGACTCAAGATTAGGCAGTGCTTTCTCTGATTGTGCATGAGGTCTCTGTGTGCCAAGAGCTAACCTGAAGGTATGTCACAGCAGCAACATAATAAAAAACAAAATCCACTGTCATGAAGTTGATTCTGACTCAGGGACCCTGTAGGACAGAGTCAATCTGCTCCTATATGCTTTTCAAGACTGTGAATCTTGACAAGAGAAGAAAGCCTCCTCTTTCTCCCTCCGAGTGGCTGGTGCTGGTGAACTGCAATCCACCGTGTAACTCACTACCATCAAGGCTCCTTTTAATATGCGTAGACTGTGGCAAAGAACGTTAAAAATACCCCCTTGAGCCCCCTGATGAGGGCATGGAAAACTCATGGGAGAAGAGTTCGAAGCCACAGAACTGTAGATTTGGGGTGAGAGTGAGGAATTAGAAAGCTTTGGAACTCACAATATTTCTGATCCCTCAAATTCACTATCCCCACATGCCTGTAAAAATGTTTGTCCACTCTGAGTCAGCAGTGTCGAATTGGGTCCTGGTGACTGGAAGGAGACAGCTGAGAAACAGAAGAGAGGAACAGAGAAACATCCTCACTGGACCAATTCAATACTTGATCACAGGGGCTTCACATTTGAATTCAGAGATAGCTGTGTTAGTCTATTCAGTGCAGGGAAATGAGAACCTATAAACAAGGGGACCCTGAGGTGCAGGCATCTTCTGCCTATTGGGGTGCAAGTAGACCTGGAGAGAAAAACAAAGGGTGCCAAGAAGAAAGGGGCTTAGGGTCTAAGAAAATGCATACTTTCTGGATTTCTAAAAGCTTTCCCTTTCCTGGTTTTAGCCCCCTAAAAGTCCCCACTACACTTTGGTTCCAGAGGATAGGTCTGTTTCTTCTCAATAGAATTTCTCTCTCTTAGATTAATCTATTTTAAGTTAAATTTCTTGACTGAGAAAAATGGGAAGCATTCAAAGACCCTGCAGCTGCATCTGCAGAACTAAATGACCAGTGCCCAATGCCTCCTCACAGTTCTTGTTTTCTGCTGGTCCTTTAGTCTGCATTCACTTCCCATTCATATAGTCAATTCACAGGATGCTTTGGGGGGTTGCATTTAATGCTTTCCTGGCTGTTTTCAAACAGTGATGTTCTCCTTAGCACTGAGTATTTTGTGCACAATTAAAGTTTTGGGAGCTCATTAGAAGTTCATTAACTAACCCAGGAGGCTGAAACCTACTGTTGTTACTGTAGGGTTTTCTGTTATCTTTAATAAACTACAGCCAAGGGAATCGTGGAGCAGAAATGAGTTAAAAATCTTATCAATAAAATGCCCCCCCCCAATAAAATAAAATTTTTGTTGTTGTTTTTTTGGGGCACCACTGCTCTCCGGTGGTGGGAGTAGGAGGCCCAGCCCCACTGCTGGAATTGAACCTCCGTCCCAGTGGGCTGCAGTCCCGCGCACAACCACTACGCCATCGGGGCTCAGCACCCCCAATAAAATAATTTTAAAAATGTTTTTCCCGACAAGAGCCAGAGACTTGGAGAGAAGTCCTCTGTAGGACAATATTCCAAGTTTGTTTTTCCATGAATTAAAGAATGGAAAGTAGTAAATGGTCACTTTTCGGGAGGGGAGGAGTAGGAAGATAAATGCAAGTAACAGGTTTGAGAGATTGGTGTTAGGGTGGTTTAATTTCAGGGTTTTTAGAGGATCTGGAAATGTTAAAAAAAAAAAAAAAGATGAGATCTTTAAAAATAGCAGGTGATACAGTATTCTGCACCAGTGGCAAATGGGAGCATTACACATTTGATGTCTCTGAGTTGTAGCATGGCCATCCATTTAGAGAAACATTCTCTTTTGATTCTAAGACTCAGAACAATCAGTCACAACTCAGGAGAGAGAGCTAGAAATGTTCTCTCCTGATCAGAATTTGACAACTCTTTTACATTGTGACTTGTTTGTTTACATTTTTATGATAATTGCTAGTAATGCATTATTATTCTGTGCCAGACTGTACACTAAGAACCTTAAACACACTATCCCATTTAAGTCATAAAGCAATCCATTGACTTTAAACAATTATTATCCCCATTCCCCCCCCCCCCCAATAATTTTATTGGGGGCTCTTACATCTCTTATAACATTCCATATATCATTTGTATCAAGCATATTTGTACACATGTTGCCATCTTCATTTTCACATGAGCCTTTGGTATAAGCTCCTCTTTCCTCCTCCCCCTCTTTTTTATAAATAACTTTATTGGGGGCACGTACAACTCCCATCACGATCAATACATTCGTCACTTGTGTGCAGACCACATTTGCACACTTGTTGCCATCATCCACTCTCAAGATAGCTTCCCTCCACTTAGGCCCTCAGTACCTGTTCCCCATAGTTCCCCTCCCTCCCCTCCCCCTCCCCCATGAACCCTTAGTAATTTACAAATTGTTATTACTTTTTCTTATCATACACTGTCTGATGTGTCCCTTCACTCACTTCCCCGTTTTCCATACCCCAGAGAAGAAGCTATATGTAGATCCCTGAAATGGGTTCCCCCTTCCACTCCACTCTCCCTCCACCCTCCTGGCATCACCACTCCCACTACTGGTCCTGAGGGATCATCTATCCTGAATTCCTCGTTTCCTGCTCCAGTGTACATCTCCTGGTCTAGCTGGATTGTCAGGTAGAATTGGGATCATGATAGTGGGTGGGAGGAAGCATTTGAAAACTAGAGGGAAGTTGCATATTTCATCATTGCTACACTGCACTTTGACTGTCTCATCCCCGCCCTGAAACCCCTCTGAGTTAGTCCGGGTAAACTAGAGAAACAAATTCATAGACACACATATGGATATAAGGAAAAGGTTTGTATGCAAGAGGAATGGAACATTGAGAGTATCCCTACCCAGTCCAGTTCAAAGTCATAAGTCCGATATTAGCCCATATGCCTGATATCAGTCTATAAAGTCTCCTATCGACTCGCGAAGTCACAGGCCAGTGGGTACAGAGTCCCAGCACCGGCTGGGGTTTCCCCAAGGCTCCTCACTTACAGGACTCAGGGTCAATCAACAGCATCCAGTGGTGGTAGAAGCAACTAAGTGCTGGCAGGGGTCTCCAGGTGGCTTCTCCAGCTTTAGAGGTCTGGTTCCATCAGGGTAAAGCTGTGTGGCTTCTCCTCCAGTTCCTCCAACTCCTCCAGCTCCTTGGATGCTGCCATCCTGTCTTGTCTGTAGTTTGTTGCCTCTGAGGCTAACTTCCAACAACTGGGGAGATAGCGTCTCATCTCTATCAGGGAAATATGGCAAGATTTCCCAGAAGTCTCAGGAGAAAGCCATGCCCACACGGAGGTCTCATTGGCTACTCAATGACTATCTCCAGATTAACAAGCCAGACTCCACCTCTACATCTCAATCATAAAATTAACATAAGCACATGACCACCATACCCTCTGTAAGGGGATGTTGCTTCACCTATTGATGGGCTTTTGGTCCCCAATCTGTACTCCCCCTCATTTATAATGATATAATTTTTAGTTCTTTGATGCCTGATACCGGCTCACTTCGACAGCTCATGGTCACACAGGCTGGTATGCTTCATCCATGTGGGCTTTATTGCTTCTGAGCTAAATGGCCACTTGTTTACTTTAAAGCCTTTAAGACCTGAGTCAATATCCTTTTACAGCCAGGCACCATCAGCTTTCTTCACCACATTTGCTTATTCACACATTTGTCATCAGCAATCATTTCAGGAAGGTGAGCATGCAGTGTTATGATTTTTAGTTCTTCAAATCTGATAACTGATCCCTTTGACTCCTCATCGTCACACAAGCTGGTGAGCTTCTTCCATGTGGGCTTTGTTGCTTCTGAGCTAGATGGCTGCTTGTTTACTTTCAAGCCTTTAAGACCCTAGACGCTACATCCTTTGACAGCCTGGCACCATCAGCTTTCTTCACCACCTTTGCTTATGCACACATCTTAAGTGATTGTGTTGGGAAGGTGTACATCATGGAATGCCAGTTTAATACAACAAAATGTTCTTGCACTGAGGAAGTACTTGAATGGAGATCCAATGCCCATCTGCAGTCCTAATACTAACCCTATAAGTATATGCCTGTTGATCTATTTCCCCATTGTCATATATGTATTCACCTCTACACATGCCTGTATTTAGACCTCTATAAATGCTCTTTACCCCCTAGTTCTTTCCTCTATTTCTTATTGCTTTCCTCTTGTCCCACTATCATGCTCGGCCTCCATTTATGTTTCAGTATTTTCTTTCTGTTACATTACTCTTGATCAATCCCTCTCAGACTTTTCATACCCATCTTGTCACTGATTTGAATCACTTGTTGTTCCCTTACCCCTGGGTTGGTCAACACCACCTCCTTTCCCCCTCCTCCCCAGAACCATCAGTCCCATCATTTTCACCTCCAACTGTTCATCCAGCCTATCTTATCTACATAAACCTATAGAGATAACAACATGTACCAAAAAAAAGGTATCCTAAGATGAAGCAACCAAGGAAAATAGAACAATGATAACAAAAAAACCCAATGTCCAATACATATATGTAAAAAAAATAAAAATAGTAGCAATATAAAAACATGTAAATAGTTCAAGGTCTGTTCATTGACCTACAGGAGTGTCCCTCTGTTGAGTTGGATGGGGTGCCACACCCTCGCCCCAAAGTATATCCTTGGCACTGCCTCAAGAACTCCATGCTCTGCTGTACACCCTTTGTGTTTTGCCATGGTGTGGTTGGGTTAGGGTTATATAATCATGACCCTGCTTCTCCATTATTGACACCGAAGGGCCTTGGGTCAGCAAGGAAAATTGTATTTCATAGTGGAACTAGCCATATGATCCTCTCTGTGCATCAACTGCTCTGAGTAGGAATATTGTCCCGAAGGCTTGGTGGGCTGGGATGGACTCCATTCTCTCTTCCTCTGTTTTCATTTGTTCTCATGTGCTCTGGTCAGACATATCTCACTGCCCAAGTGAGCTTCAGTGCTGACCTCCAAAGCAGACTCCCCTGGGGGGGGAGAAGTGGCTGTCCTTGTAGTAAGTATTGGGGTTGGGTGCTCAGATTCTTCCACTGGTTCCATGCTCCATGCAACATTCACATCCTGGAGCACCAAGTTTAAGTTCAGTCTCTTTCCCTGTGGAGATAGGAACAATAAGCTCCCCTTGGGTGTATCCCCATTTTTTAAATATAGAAGCTTTGACCCTTTTGAGGCTACAGAAAAGTGAAGCTATATGAATAAAGCAACACCCCTCTATTCATTCAGTTAATTTGAGTAACTATTGCATAATAAACATTCCCTCTAGTTGGAATACATCAGTGAGCAACAGCAACAGAAAAGGATGCTTGTTGTTTATGCAGCTTGCTTTTTAGTGAAGGGAGACCAGAAAGCAAGCAACAGAGACAATGAACTAAATGATCCTCTTGTGGAAGGATAGCAGTAAGATGGACTGACACAGTGGCTGCGACACTGGGCCGAAATGTAACAATTGTGAGGATGGCCCAGGGCTGGGTGGTGGCAGGTTTGGTTGCACAGGTAGCAGTGAGTTGTAACGGTCTGTATGGCATGTTAAGACCAGCAGCATGTCCTATTGAAAGGTGAGAGGGGCAATGGAAAAGGAAGAACAGACAAACCAGATGGCAGATACAAAGGAACAAGAGTGTGTCTGTCTGCTGAGGGTGAGGATGCTGTTCAGTTGGCTCCTGACTCATGATGATCTTATGCACATGGGACAAATGCTGCCTGGTTTTGTGCCATCCCCCCACGGTCAGCTGTGGATCAAACCCTTGTGATCCTTAGGGCTTTTACGGCTGAATTTGGAAGCTGATTGCAATGCCATTCTGCCTGGTGAGTCTTAGGCTAGAGGTTCTGCTTGAAACCTGGTTAATGTCATTGCAACATGTAAGCCTCCACTGACAAGGTTTGAAGAGCACAGGTCTGGAATTGAACCTGCATTTCCTCTGTAGAAGGCTAGAATTCTAAACACCATGAATCACTGCTGCCCAAATGAGAAAGTGATTAGAAAATTTTAAATAGGGTCGTCAGAGTAGGTTTCAACAAGAAAGTAACATTTGTGTCAAGATTTAAAGAATTAAGAGGTTTCCTATGAAGGTATCTGGGGGAACTGGATTCCATCCATGTGTAAGTAAAAACAGTGTCCAGGCGATAAGCCAAGAATGTGTCTTGTGTGTTCAAGGAAATGCTAAAATGCCGTGGGCTGGGCTGGAATGAAGTCAGAGAGGTGGGGGACAGGTGGGAGCAGATCATGTAGCTCCTTGAAGGCCATTGTAAGGCTTTTTGATTATATGTTGGACGAAATGGAGAAGGCTGGCTTCTGGCAACTAAGCTTTTCTGTATAGTTTGTCCAAGTTTTTTTTCCTAATAACTTGGTGATGTTAACAGAAAGAGGACCAGATCGAGCACTGGGTCTTGCCAATCCTCCCTCCCTTCTCTACCCACCCCACACTCCTACTGTACAAACAGTGCCCTCACCATTTCGACAGCTACAGGTTTATTGGGATTTACAGTGTCATCTTGGGATGTATGCACATGGTGCCCTGGCATCATCAAATTTCAGAACTTTTTGTGACCTTCTTTACATGATGAGATTGGTCTTCTGATGAGATGGGTTTTCTCCTTGACACATATGTAAATTCCTCAATTGTTATCCAACAAGTTGCATTTACAACCGTGGTAAACAAGCAAAAAAAATCTGTCATGCATTAACAATGTGCATAACAAGTGCTCAGGTGCATGGCGAAAGTAAGGTTGGTTGTGGTGGTTAAAGTTCTGTGCCACTTGGCTGGGTCACGATCCTCAATGACTTGGTTGGTATGTAATTATATTGCTTACCTACCAAATTACAGCATTGCACAACTGTTTGCCTTTATTTTGGACTATCCCGTCAAAGATACTTGTATAATGAACAGCCTTGGGAAACAGTGAACCTCTTGGAACAAAGGAGAGGTTTCTTTACTCTCTAGTAGGATACAGATATTATCTCCTGCTAGGGCAAAGATCAGACAGGCTTACTTCCCATTATAAAAGATTTGAGTTCTTTAATCTTGGGATTTCTCTCCCCGTAACAAACACAACCAGCTGTACTGCAGTTGTCACTTTGCCCTGTGGGAATGGAGACTCCGGAGACCAGAAAAAGTGCTGATAGTTCAGCTTCTGCCTTTGGTGTGAGCAACAGACCTGGCCTTTGTCTCTGACCTGAAAGCCTCGCATCTGCCAACATCGATGAAGCCATGATGGGATGACGTGTAGATCTGCACTCACTCACTGCTATCAAGTCCGTGCGGACTCAGCAACTCTTGAGGAAAGGTCAGAACTGCCCCTGTAGGTTTCCTAGAGCTCGTCTGAGAAAGCTTCATCCCTTACACTACCCTCCATCCCCCCCCACCCCCCCACTCGCATGAGTGGAGGAGCTAGCTAGTGGTTTCCAACTGCTGACCTGGTGGTGGTTCCCAGCCCAGCTCAACCCACTGTGCCTCCCTGGGGCTGCTAGGGTTAGGGTAAGCACTCAGATGCCTCGCATTTCTCGAGGCTGATTTTGCATGAATGCAATGATCCAAACCCCACAAATCTGACTTCATTTAAGAACCATCACATATGTGTTTACTTGCAGCAATCTTAAAGGAGCATCAACCTTTCTACCTACGAAGACCAGGAAGTTTCTTTTCTAAATCTAATACTTCCATACACCAGCTATTGTGATTTGAAACTCATGTGTCTGAGCTATAGAAACTAATCAATCAAAATTTAAGAAGTTACTTGTTTCTCTATCTTAGACAGATAGGCTTTGAGAATGATATTGGTGCAGCCCACCCGTAGGAAGCCGCGGTTGAAGGACTAGAACGGAATACTTGGCATGCCAGAAGATTTTTATTTCTCTCTCTGCTTGTCTCTGCTTCCCTTTCTGTGCTGGTAAAATGCTCTCCTGCTATAAATAAACCTTTTCCATGGAATGCAGAACACTGTCAAGGACAGTTTTAGATTAGCAACCTGAGAATGAAAAGATTTGTTAGCTCTTATTGATCTTTGGACATGCTGTAATGTGAATTCTTGTGGGATACAAACACAGGACAAGCTGGAGCTGTGTTTCTCAAGGGGGGAAATGCTGACAAGACAGAAACAACAAATATCCACCACAGAAACGCGTTTTCTTTCCATAAGTTAAGGGCAGTAGCATTTTATCTGGAAACATCTTTTAGAACCTAGTGTGTACTAGACATTGCAAGTCATTCCCACCTCCCTCAAAATAAAAGAATCTCAAGATACTGAGATCCATAGTTTGAAGTAATAATATAGTGATTTACTAGGCAGATAGTTTGTTTCTAGTTTTCTAACCATAGCATTAAGTTACTTAACAGCCTGCCTAAGACAACAAGAAATGTAACTATGCCTGTACTATCTTCTGACCCTGTTTTTCCTGCTGTTTGATTTGGACCTGCATTGTAAGGGATTTAATAATCTTAAAGTGACCAGATTTTAACATGGGTAAAGCAGGACACAATTGACTGGGGTTGGGGGGATATAGGCGGGGTATATCTCCTTCCCGTATTCCTGCCATTCCCTAGCTTGTTGTGCATTCTTTCAAAAAAAAATTGGGACTTTTAAAAAATGCCACGGGATGCGGGAAAAATTCTTTGAAATCGGGACTGTCCTGCCAAAAGCAGGACGTCCAGTAACTTTAATAACCTGTAAGTGATCAACGGCATATTTCAGAGACACAAGGTAGACGGAGTTTTTGACTTCTGATGCTGTGCTTCTCCACATAAGCAAATGACTTTTGCCTTTAAAATGCTGGGTTTTAAACATAGAGCCTTAGAAAGCCATATCCTACCTCATTTCTGAGATATTATTTATAATTTCATATTTTAAGGCAAATAATGCATTTGACTTTTTTTTTTTTTTTTTTGCTCACTGAGCCCCCTGGCTGTGGAATATTTTCACAAGTATGGTATGCTTTATGTAAAAAAAATTTTTTTTCTGGCTTGAAAAATGAGTTTGTGTTGTTTTAAACCACTAAGCTTGGGATAAGGAAAAATAGAAAATTAACACACTTTCCAACTCTACCCTGTTGTTACTACTTTGTGATCCATTAGGCACTATTCAAGTGTGAAGTGTGGTTACTGTGGTACACAAAAACGTTTGTAGGTTTTGTGTGTGCCTGTGCACACATGTGTGTTAGGTGTCAGCAAGTCAGTTCAGACTCAAAGTGACCCTACTTCCAACAGAATAAAACACGGATACCATCAGCTGTCTTCACCACATTTGCATCTGCACCCATTTTGTCTTTAGTGATTGTGTTGGGGAAGCTGAGCACTACAGAATGCTGGGTTATTAGAACAAAGTGTTCTTGCATTGAGGGAGTACTTGAGTAGAGGCCCAGTGTCATCTGCTACCTTGATACTTAACATATAAATATATATGTACACAGGTTTATTTCCCTATCATTAAATATACATATGTTTACATATGTACATGCCTGTATTTAGATCTCTATAAATGCCCATTTGCCTCCTAGTTCTGTCCTCTATTTCCTTTTACTTTCCACTTGTACCTCTATCATGTTGGGCCTTCATCCGGGTTTCAGTAATTCCTTTTGGTTACATTGCCTTTGATCAAGCCCTATCAGGCATCCTACACCCTCCTTGCTATCAATTTTAGATCACCTGTTGTTCCCTTATCCCTGCACCTGTTGTTCCCTTGTCCCTGGGTTTGTTAACACCCACTTCCAACCCTCCCCCACCCCCCAATTTTTCCCTCTCCCATTTCCCCCCATCGGTTGGTCCTGTTGTTTTCTCCTTCAAATTGTTTATCCCACCTATTTTATCTAGACAGACATGCAGAGACAATAGTAAGCACAAAAATAAGACAGAGCAAAATCAGACAAAAGAAAACAAAAGCCAACGACCAAAAAAGAAAAAAAGAAAAAACTCTACATAGTTCCCGGTCTGTTTGTTGACATTCAGGAGTCTTTTCCTGTCCAGTCTGTTGGGATGTCATGCCCTAGTCCCAGAGAATTTCCTGGGAACTTCATTGCTTTGCTCCCCTTCCTGCTCTGTTACATGCCCTTACTATTAGTGGAGTCAAATTTGGCACAATTCCTACACTGTGCTTCCAGTGTTGTCACTCAAAGAGTTATGGGTCAGTGAGGGATATTGTTTCCCATGGTGAGGCTGGCCCTGTGGTCCTCTCTAAGCAAATATAATGAAGAAAACTGATGGTGCCTGGCTATCAAAAGATACAGCATCTGGAGTCTTAAAGGCTTAAAGATAAACAAGTGGCCATCTAGCTCAGAAGCAACAAAGGCCATATGGAAGACTCACACAGCCTGTGTGAGCATGAGATATCGATGGGATCATAGACCCAGAACAAAAAAAAATTATATCAGTGAGAATGAAGAGGAATGTGGAGTGGAGCCCCAAAGCCCATCTGTAGACAATTGGACATCCCCATACAGAAGGATCACAAGGAAGGGAAGAGCCAGTCAGGGTGCTGTATAGCACCGATGAAGCATACAGTTTTCCTCTAGTTCTTTACTGCTTCCTCCTCCCACTATCATGACCCCAATTCTACCTTACAAATCCAGCTGAACCAGGGCAGTACACAGGCACAGATAAGGGTTGGAAACACAAGGAATCCAGGATCCTCAGAACCAATAAAGAGAGTAGCCATACCAGAAAGGGGAGGGGAAGGTGGGAAGGGAACGTGATTACAATGATCTACATATAACTCCCTCCCAGAGGGGTGGACAACAGAAAAGTGGATGAAGGGAGACACAGTGGTCAGTGTAATAAAGGGGAAAAATTGTAAATTATCAATGGTTCATGAGAGAGGGAAGGGAAAAATTAAGGAGCCAATACCAAGGGCTTAAGTAGAAAGAAAATGTTTTGAAAATGATGATGACAACAAATGTGAAGATGTGCTTGACAGAAAGTATATGTATAGGGATTATGATAAGAGCTGTGGGAGCCCTCAATAAAATTATTTAAAACAAAGTCCAAACACTATCAGGTCTGATGTTATCCTTATGATTTTTACATTTGAGCCCATTTTGAAGTAACTGTGCCAACCTAGCCCATGGAGGGTCTTTCTCTGCCTTTTTACGTCACTGAAATCCTGGTGGCACAGTGGTTACAAGTTGGACTACTAGCTACAAGGTCAGCAGTTTAAAACCACCTGCTGACCATGAGAAATATAACGCTTTATACTCCTGAAAGAGCTCGTCTGAGAAGCCCACTCAAACAGTTCCACCCTGTCCTATGAGGTCACTTTGAATCCACATTTACTGATGGCCATAAGTTCAGACTTTTGGGGTTTGAACATTGTAACATGCCACGTCCTATTCCACACTGCATGTTTGAATCCCTTTTATAAATATTTCCACTAAATGGTTTTCTTCCCTTTGTTTGAACACCTACAGTGAATGAAAACCAAATTTATTTTGGAGCCAACCACCCCAGTCATCTACAGCCAGACAACTTTAACAGCTGTCATTACTACAAAGTTTGATCTTACACCAAGCTATAAACTTTTTTTTACTTCAGCTACATTCCCAAGTCTGATCCTTTGAGGTCTCTCAAATAATCTCTGCTCAAATGTATAATAGAATTATAAAATTTCTTGTTCAGCACATTATCCTTCAGTTAATGCAGAAGATGACTATTTAGTAATGATAAATTATGTGCACCCGAGTCTAGCTGCCAGAGTTTAGATTCCAGTTTGTGGTTTACTGTGTGAGTCAACTTGAACAAGCTACTCATGAACCCATCTGCCTCAATGACTGTGTGTGTGTGTGTGTGTGTGCACCTGTGCACACATGCGCACGTGAGTGCACACATTCTTGAATATGTAAACTGGTGATGATTAATGTTACATGTTATCTTGGTCAGAGAATGTTTCTCTGTTCAATAGGTTATGGATAAAGTGCTCTTCCATTATACGATCTGATATAACTAGTTAATCTGTTGAAAGGGAAGATTCTTTGGAGTTGTGGCCTTACTTTCATATAGAAATTGATTTTCTGATAAATCTCTCTCTCTCTCTCTCTCTTTCTCTCTCTTATTATGCTGCACTAATCTTTCTGCTTGATCCCTGGACCTTGGGAGTAAGCTTGTAGTGGTCCACAGTCTGCCCTGTGAGCTGCAGATCTGGGATTTGCCAACCGCTTGGGTTCTATGAACCATCAGAGTCCTCCAGGCTATGACTTAACCTACAGATTTGAGGCTTTCTACTTCCCCAAAATATGGGGCCCATATTCTTAAAGGAAATATTTCTCTATATTTTTATATATGTCTCACTGGTTTTGCTCCTTTAGACTTTGAGTTTCTTAAACCATTTCCATACACACACACACACACACACACACACACACACACACACACACTTTTTGTTTTTTGCTAGCTCTGCCAGCAGCACCTTCAATTCATTATATGTTTGCTTTTGAATGAGTGTGTGGTCATTGCTTGTCAGAAACATTTTCTTGTTGTCAATTTTTTCCTGACCCCCACATTCCATCTGTGACTCCCATAATAGGGGGTCACCACTCACAGTTTAAGAAGCTTGGCTTTAAAGAACCCAAACCCGGTAATACCTCCCTGGTGGGGTTGATTGGAGGGTTACAGCACAAATATTTGTGAAACATTTAGAATAGTGCATGGCACATGGTAATCACGTCATAAATGCTTGCTGTTATTGAGCAGTCAACTAAAATTGCAAAATATTTTCTCCATGTGCTTTTTTTTGTTTTTGTTTTTGGGCATCACTGCCCCCTGGTGGTGGGAGTAGGAGGCCCAGCCTTTGTTCCTGTGGAGGCGCTGCTGGAATTGAACTTCCATCACAGTGGGCCACAGTCCTGCATATAATCACTACGCCACCAGGGCTCAGCCTTCTCCATGTGCTCTTAATCACATGTCCATAAACCTTGCGTGTAGAAGGCTTGATTTTTGAACCTTATTACTTAATATGTATCCCAAGCAATTTCTGTCTTAATTTATTTAGCCTAAGTTGGAGCCCATAGAAATCATCTACCCAGCACATGGGCCCTCTCTGCCTTCTTCCCTTGTGGTCAACCATCCCTGAATGTCTGCTTTCCAATCAAATGGGGTTAGATGTACAGTCTTTTAAAACAGTTACGGGTTTTTTGTTGTGTGTTGTTTTTGTTTTTAATCTGCTCCCCTTCACCAGAATACAGAAACATTGAGATTAATTGAGATTTTGGTTTGCTGAGTTTTAGTCAGTTAGGGTTTTATTGTTGATGGGAATAAAAGTAAATTAAGTAACAAAATACGGTAAATATGTTTTCTTACAGTTTTTCCCATTTGCAGTAAAGAAAAAAAGGTATTTCCGTTCACACCACAACTGCTTTTACAAGTGGGTGGATCCAGTAAAATGAAAGCCCTTTTGTTTTCCGAGCATGAAGTAAACGGTAAATAGACAAGGTGGCTGAGTCTGCAAGGAGGGCTGAAAGGAAGCTGAGTTTCTCTGGGCGATTCACTGAGCTCTAACTCAGTGAGTCTCACTTTTCAAATGAGATCTTAAACAGCCAACCAAACAAAGGGGCAGGTTCCAGAATATTGTTATTTTTATTGAAAAACATTTTTAATTAGGTTTTTATAATCACAAGAGTGTGGTTTATACTTCCTAAACTAATCCGCTGCTCATGGGAATATATCTATAAGGCTGAATTCATAACCAAATAGGCAACATATTTGAAAGGAAGTAACCATCAAAACCATGAGTTTTGATGTCCTAAGACAGATTTCTGGAGGGAGAGGTGTGTGCCCCACAGGCCACCAAAATAATTATAAATATTATTAATATTATTTTACAGAAAGAAAGCTTTAGTTAGGAATTATGGAAAAATCATTATAAATGTCACATTTCCGTGAATCATGGTTTAAAAACCAGGAGCTCTGGTGTAGTGTGTTACATGTTGAGCTGCTAGCCACAAGGTGGGCACTTTGAATCCACAAGCTACTCCACAGTAAGAAGTTGAGGAGGTCTTCTCACATAAAGCTTTAAAGTCTCAGAAACCCCCAAAGGCAGTTCTCTTCTCTGGGGAAATACTCCAAAGCCACACAGTCCCTGACATGGATAGTCAGAGACAAAGAATTGGGTTCATAAAACACCTGCCACTAGAAACTTTCCTATTGTCTGGTGTTGGAATGAAAAAACAGAAACTCAGTGTTGTCTTATTCATGGACTCATCCCTTTGTTTAGGTAATATATTCAGAACTGCTTTGCTTACTTGGAGGATGGGGCCACTGTGTGGAATTAAACATTGAGGAAAACTTAGTGATTAGTATTTCAAAATTCCTCCTTATTATGCTTTCTGTTTCTGTGGGGAATACTTGCTTAGGCAGTGCAGGGTACCATGGTGTATAAATGGACACCATTGCCCTTTGCCGGGAAAGCTAACTGCAGTGTGTTTATGAGTTTCCTTTATGAGCGTGGTCTCAGAGCCAGAACAGCTAGACTCAGCGCTTCTCAACCTGTGGGTCATGACCCCTTTGGGAGGCCAAATGACCCTTTCACAGGATCGCCTGATCATAACAGTAGCAAAATTAGTTATGAAGTAGCAATGAAAATAATTTTACGGTTGGGAGTGGGTCATCACAACACGAGGAACCTGTATTAAAGGGTGGTGGTGTTAGAAGGTTGAGAATCACTGAGCTAGTGTGCACTCCACACTACCTTGGTGTCATTTGCATTGGGAAAGATCAGTTAGTTGAGTAGGTGATTCAAGCGCTCCATGCCACCAGTTTCTCTTCTTTAAAATGAGGGTAAAATAGGACCTGCTTCATTGTGTTGTTGGGAATGGATATCGATAAAGTATTCAGTAGACTGCTTGCTCACAACGAGGTGCCCTTCATGTGTTTGATATTGTTGTCATTATTTGGTCTCTTTCTTATTCGTCACATGAGGATAATAATAAAACATATTCATCATTCCCCTCAGAAGAAAGGTGGAGTGTTCTACTCCTGTAAACAGTCTCGGGAACTCACAGGGCAGTTCTACCCTGTCCTACAGAGGCACTGTGTGTTGGCATTGATTCAATGGCAGTCAGTTTTGGTGTTTTTTTAAAAAATCATTCCCTTATTAATCATATTCTCCTCAAATTATATACATACTAGATGGCATCAAAAAGTGGAAAATTTTCCATATGTTTTATATCCATTTTTTCCATGAACCTTTTCATATCCTCTGAGTGTGTGTGTGTGTGTGTGTGTGTAAATTCATTGCTCTCCAGTCGATTCCAATTCATTGCTACCCTAAAGAACAAATCAAAATTGTCCCATAGGGCTGCCAGTTTTCTGGAAGCTGATCTCCTTATCAAATCTCCCACAAAGAGGCTGCTGGGTTCAAATTAGGGACTTTTTGGTTTGCAGTTGAGTGTTTAAGCCACTAAGTTACCAGAGCTCCATATATATCTAATTTGTGATCTTATATATACATGAATAAAACTGACAAGTTATACATATTTAATTTGAGAAAAAAACTCAATAAATATAATTTGGCAAATTAATATAATTTGACTTAAAGCACAAATAAAATAAAATCCATGGGAATGGTTATATACCTATAGTAAAGGAAGCTGGCATAATGGATTATTCATTGAATTACAAACCAAAAGTTCAGCAGTTTCTAAATGACCAGCTGCTCCATAGGGGAAAGAGGAGGCACTTATATTTCTTGAATGTTTATTTGATAAAGCCACATATATGCTTATTTAAATAATGCAGTTAGGTGATTTTGAACTATTTTTATTGACTGTGTACATGTAGTATATATGCACTAAAACTTTGTAATAATTTCATATTTTTCTGTCTGAATATAATATTGTATGTTCATTCATAAACTCAGCAAGTGTGATCACTATGGTCTGCATCTTAATGACCTTATATAACTATTTTACCATTGGCATTGGAAATATTTTCAAGTGAATTTTAAAAACTACAGTTTAAACTTTGGGGAATAACTACTCAAATTTTTGCTGTTGTTTCATTGTAGCAAGGACAATATTAATTGAGCAGGACATGAAGTGGACCACAAAATAAACCATGTTAATCTTTGCAATACTACATTTAAGTAAGAGAAATTCCATAAAAAGCTCTCCTCATAAGTAATTTGATTTCATATCTATCATATTTTATAGGAAAGTCAACTGCACATATTTCAAGTATCCTCACAGTGAGTTTCATATTTCACATGGATCATACAACACAAGAAAAAAGTGGCATTTGACTTTAACCGGTCTGCCTCATTGTATATGCATGTGTGGGGTGGTACATATTTTTTTAATTTGTCCAGAGCCGGGTGGGATCTGGGAGTGAATGTGTGGCATAGTCATGTCCTGACGTCATCAGAAGTTCTGCTGTATGGCATGCAATCCCAAGAATTTGCCAGAGTCTTGTTGTGAAACGGCATAGCAAATGGCAGCCCACCCCCCCAATAGCAGTGTTTCAGAAGAACTGCAGGCGTAGCAATTCAAAGGAAGGGGGAATGGTCCCCACCATTCAGTTAGCCCCTGCCACCCGTACCACTCGAACTTGAATCTTACCCTATTTGTTTTCAGAACTCATTTTTAGGGAAAATCCTCCACTCCTGTTTCATCTTTGTAAACCCCTATCGGCTGCTCATTAATCTTAACTTTTCAGAATTTATAATGTGCTTTGCAAAACTTCTGAATTGAGTTTCCTAGTGTGGTTGTCTCAATTCCTTCAGATTGGAAGGCTTGGTATTTTCACCATCCTGCGTTCAAGCAAAATTTTACTTAATTTATTTTTTGTAATACAGTGTGAATCCCTAGCTTAACAGCAAGGACATGCTGTTGTTCCATGCACATATCATGCACACAGTTTAAATGTATTTGAATATAGTTTTAAGTCGCTTTGTGACGCTCTTGTTGGGTGCTTTCAGGTCAGTCTGACTCATCAGAGACCCCACGCGAGGGACAGAAGTCAACAACCCTATGGAATTTCTCTCTCTGTTTTAGTTTATGCCATTTTTTAAGTCTATAGAGAGGAAGTCAGTAAATATCTGTATCATGAGGTGTGAATTTTAATTTGGTTATTCACTTTAAAGATATTGCTTGGTCATAGGACTGGCTACAAATTTGATTCCTGAAGAATCCATCCCCATGGTCAGTATCTGTGTGTAAAGGTTACAGTAGATGCTCACCTTACAGTTTTTCTATGAAATTTTCATAACAATCCTGCATACTAAACTTGGTTAAATCACTTCCCTAGGAAATATAGTATAGTATCCCACACCTCATAGTTATGCATTCAGTAAACAACTGGTCACTGGTATGCTGGACTTTGGTAGCCAGGAGTCGCCATGGAATCAGTACCAACTTGTCTTTGAGAGTACCTTGGGTGGGAGGAGTGAAACAGTGATTGTCAATGACGGAGATCTCTCCAAAATAGATGACCAGATCTCTTGAATTGGTTATATTCAGTATTTCTAGAACCAGATCATGAGATCTTTCTTCCCAAAGAATTCTGTGCTTTTCAATTTACCCAATCTCACAGTGGTAGTTTTGCCCTCCTGGAGTGGCTAAAATAGTGTGTGTTATTTTTGGGGAACTGAAAGACATTGTGGTGAAGGGGAAAGATAAAGACAAATGGGGTAAGATTTCCCAATAAGATTCTCAAAAAACAGTCCTCATTAACCTTGGAGAATAAGCAGGTGTATTCTCTTGAGAGAAAAGAAAACAAAAGGTCCTCTAGCAAATTTCCTGTTCTTTTTCTCACAAATGGAGATTTTCAGTTTTCTTAAAACTTCTTCAAAATAAGCCCCCATGACCATCCTGCTTCCTTTGAGAAAATCTGTCAAGGTTTTCCCTTTGAGATCCCCAAGACAATCACCATAACTTCCTGAGTTGACCTCTCTGCCTTGGATTTTGTAGGCCCAGCAGATCCCCTTGGAAGCCTTTGTTTTGGTTTGTCCTTTATTTGAAGGCAACTTATAAGTGACTCTCTGCAAGATCTGTCTCTTTGATATGTAAACACAGAGATATGTAAATGCATTTTGTTTTGTTTTTTTAAAAAATTACATACTTTTATTGAGGGCTTTTACATCTCCCATCACAATGTATACATTCATTCATTGTGTGTAGCGCATATGAAAATATGCCACCATCATCATTCGCAAAACATTTTCTTTCCATGTGAGTCCTTGATATCAGCTCCTCAATTCCCCCTCCCCTTGTCCTCCCTTCCTCATGAACCCTTGAAAAGTTGGATAGATTATTATTTTTCATATCCTACATTGTCCTTCTGTTGCCCTTCACCCATTTTTCTGTTGTTCAACCCCCTGGGAGGGGGTTATGTGTTGATCCTTGTGATTGATTCCCCTTCTCTCCCCACCTCTCTCTTAGCCTTCTGGCATCTCTATTC
Source organism: Nesogale talazaci (assembly GCA_004026705.1). Lineage (NCBI taxonomy): Eukaryota > Metazoa > Chordata > Mammalia > Afrosoricida > Tenrecidae > Nesogale > Nesogale talazaci. The sequence goes on along the minus strand of PVJH01000504.1, from coordinate 127,245 downwards.
TCATTGTTGGTCCTGAGGGGGTTTATCTATTCTGGATTCCTTGTGTTGCAGGCTCTCATCTGTAGAAGTGTGCATGCCCTGGTCTAATCCAATTTTTAAGGTAGAAATGAGGCCATGATAGTAAGCATTAAAGAACAACAGGAAAGCTGTGTGTTTCATCAGTGCTATACTCTACCCTGAATAGTTCATCTCTTTTTTGTGACCCTTCTGGAAAAGGATGTCCAAATGTCTACAGATGGACTTTGGGTCCCCACTATATGCCCCACCCCACTCCCTTTCACATTGGGTATGATTTTCCCTCCCTGGGTCTTAGATGCCTGATACCTGATCCTGTTAACCCCTTGTGATCACACAGACTGGTGGGCACTTTCTATGTGGGCTTTGTTGCTTCTCAGCTACATGGCCGCTTATTTATCTTCAAGTCTTTAAGACCCCAGGTGCTATATGTTTTGATAGCTGGCACCATCAGCTTTTTTCACCACATTTGCTTATACACCCACTTTGCCATCAGCGATCATGTCAGGAAGGTGAACATCACAGAATGCCGGATTATTACAACAAAGTGTGTCAGTCCAGGTATGCTAGAGGAACAAATTTCATAGACACACATATAGATATAAGGAAAAGGTTTATATACAAGAAGAACAGGACATTGAGCCCAGTCCAGTTCAAAGTCATAAGTCCGATATTAACCCATATGCCCGAAATCAGCCTATAAAGTCTCCTTCCGACTCATGAAGTCACAGGTCAGTGGGTGCAGAATCCCGGCGCTGGCAGGGCTCCCCACATGGTTCCTCACTTCCAGGGCTCAGAGTCCATCAACAGCAGAAGCAACTCATTGCTGGCAGAGGTCTCCAGGTGGCTGCCCCAGCTTCAGACTCAATCAGGGGAAAGCTGTATGGTCTCTCCGCTGGCTCTCCCAGCTTCTCGGATGCTGCCCTCTTGTCTTGCCCATGATTCATTGTTTCTCAAACTAACTCCCAACAACTGGGGAAGATAGCTTCTCATCTTCATGAAGGAAATATCGTGAGATTTCCCAGAAGTCTCAGGAGAAAGCCATGCCCACATAGAGGCCTCATTGTCTACTCAATGACTATCTCCAGATTAACAGGCTAGACTCCACCCCTACATTTCGATAATAAAATTTAACATAAGCACATGACTGCCACAAAAGTGTTCTTGTATTGAGGAAATACTTGATTCGAGACCAAGTGTCCATCTGCAACCTTAATTCTTAACATAGAGATATAAGTACATAGATGTATTCCCTTCTTGTTATATATAAACATATTTACTTAAACACATTTTGTTTGAAAAAAAAACCTGCACACTTATCAACTGAACCTTTTTTTGATTCGCTCTTACGTAAGTGAGATGCTGAGCTTGAGAATCAGAGAGTTCACTTGGAGCTCTGTAAAATGAAAGCGATGCATGAATTAATCAGAGGAGTTGAAAAATACTGGTCTTTGAATAGAACTTTTATATTTGTAATCTTCAATGATTCTTAAATACTTTTGTGGAAAAATAATAGTGCATACTTGTTCGAATATTTGGAAAACCAGCAAACTACATAAAAGAAAAGAAAATAAGTTACATTCCCACTCTTGAGATAAATGAGTTTTAACAGTTTTCTTGGTAGCCCCTTTATGAAGCTGCTGTTAATGTCAGTTAGTTCCCACCTCCAGGGAGACTCTGCACAACAGCAGAAATATTGCCCTGCCCTGGGCCTCCTCATCATTATTCTGGTGTTGTACTTCAAGCGCCTTCTGACCCAAAAGGCCCATTTCTGACAGTATCTCTGACAATATTCATTAGGCCTTCAGGCTCTGACAATATTTTCATGTTTTATTTTCTTAAGGTGTTCAGCAGCTACTTCCTCCAAAGTAGGCAGCAGCTGATTTTCTTCCTGGTCATCTGTTTTTAGTCTGGAAGCTCCACTGAACCTGTTCACTTTGGGCTGACCCAGCAGGCATTTGAAATACCAGTGAAAGGGCTCCCAGCATCCCAGCAACACATAAGCTACCGTAGTGCGACAAATGACAGACAAAAGTAGTGTCAGTTGTCTAAGCAACTGGTTTTATTACTGAGCAACTAAATGAGCAACTAAATTTTATTAGCAAGTGAGGATCAGGCTGGGGCAAAACATTTTGTACCTTGATTCCTGTTTTTACCACAGTTACAAAGGGCTTGAATTATTATATATCTGATATCTGTCCTACTACAAACATTGATGGGTGCAAGGCTTCTTCTTGCTTATCCTCTATCTACTTGTCTCCCTTCCATCCCTTCTTCATTCTTTATTGTTCCTTTCTTTTCATAGGAAAACATTCCCATAAATTATATATAGAGAGATATATAATTTTGATTTTGTATGTTCTTAAGATTGGTACAACCTCCATAGTTTACACAGATTCTATAAGTTTCATAAGCCTTCATTTGCATATCCATGTGTGTCTGTATATAGTTCTATAAAAGTCCATTGCCTGTGTAGCTTTGTGTAACTGCCCTTCCACCCAAGTTAGAGAATTATTCCATCATGAACGTTACAAGACTTTCTTGTGTTGCACCTGTGTAGCTACACTGTCTCCTCCCCTACAACTTCCTCACCTCTGAAAACCACTGATTTGGACTTTGTCTGTAATTTACTCTTATGAAGAGAAGCATACATTATGTAGTACTTTGAGACCAACAGTTTTTAATTCCTCAAAATTCCCCCTGAGATCCATCCGCATAGTTACATGCATTAACAGTTCTTGTCTTTTTATCACCAACTATATATATACATATATATATATACATATATACACATATACATATATACACATACACACATATGGGTGTATCACAAATGAATACATTTTTAGTTTACATAAATGGTCTTTTGCAATAGACATCATTCTATTATCTGTGCTGTTTTTCCTCAGAACCATTTTTTAAAGATTCATTGTGCTGTGCGTATGTGAATCCTCCCCTTGTAGTTACCATATAATATATATAATGTAGTCTATCCATTACCCTTGAAGTTCCCTTTTAATGCTAGTTTTCTAAGATGAAGTGAAAAATCAAAATGATTGGTCCTAAAATGTACTAATGCTTCTCACACACACTGCCTATTCATTCTACAGGATTTGTTGGTTTTGTTTTTCAGACTGTATCATGGAACTCCGTAGACAGGTCAGGGAGAACTGATGTACCAAATACATGCATTGTTCTTTCCCACTGACCAAGATGCCACTAGTTTTTCTAATATCTTTAAAGAGTCTGAGAAAGTATGACTTTTATAAAACTTTTTAAACAAAATTTCAAACATATGCTGGAATGTAGATCCATTGCCTACATTTAATCATTCTCAACATGTTTTTCCCTGTCCAGCCAATTCTTGGATTAAGAATGGGTTTTGTTCCTGACACTGTCTTTAAACCTAATTAGTATGTTAAGTCAGAACACTTAGGTATGATTTACATCTAATGTTGGTCAGATGTTTGCTTTAGCATATAGTGAGTGTATGGTTTATCTTCCTAACCATAAAAATTTAAAGAAAGATTTGCAGATGCACTAAAACATTTTTGACATAGTAATACAGTAACAATAATAATGATCTGATGTGTGTTACAAAGTAGCATCCACTTGTTACTGTGAAATGTATAATTATGAATCTCAATTTTTAATATAGGGAGTAGACTTTATGGGAGGTGGTTCTTAACTTCAAAACTCAAACCAAACTCAGGGCCATTGAGTTGATTCTGAAACAGAGCGACCTTATAGGACAAGGTATAACTGCCTCCCCGCACGCCTCAGGGCTTTCTGAGCTTAAGTATTTATGGGAGTACAAAGTCCGGTGGTTTTAAGCTGCTAGTGGTGTGTGAGTGGGGTATTTTTAACCCAGAGACAGCCTGTATTTCGAAAGTATAACTTTCAGAGAGTTATATTGTAATTTAGTACATTTTACTAAATGTGTCTCAAAATCTCGCCTTTGATCTATTGATTGAGGAAGAGATAGTATCTTTAACAAATGGTACTGGCAAAGCTAGATATCTTTTGCAAAGGAATGAAACCAGATCTATATCTCTCACCATCTACAAAAACAAACTCAAGATGAATCAAAGAAATAAATGTAAAACCTAACACTATAAAGATCATCAAAGAAAAAATAGAGGCAACGTAGAGGCCATGATACCTGGCATACATGCACTGTCAACCAAAACTGAAAACACACAAACAGCAGAAGTCAAACTAGAGGTCTGGGTCCTCTTAATGTTAGGGATTTGGCAACATTTCTGGCAGTGACACATCAGATAAGGGACTAATGGCTAAACTTTATAGAAACTTCAATACCTTAACAAAACACAAACATTCTGATTAAAAAATGAGTAACAGAAGCAAATAGTGCTAAAAACACAATCCTACAATAGTGGCGCTCTATGAATAGATACTTCTTTCCTGCTCATAGATCCCCACTGTTTGGGGATTGCTTATAAAGCGGCCAGTGCTTCTGTTGCCCATTACTCCTTAGAGGAGCCCTGAGAAGTAGAGTGACTCCAAGTGGTTTGAATCACCAACTGCTCCAGGGGAGAGAGCGGAGACTTCGTACTCAAGTAGAGAGTGGGTCTTGGAACCCCACAAGCACAGTTCTGTCTCTACTGTAGGTGGCATCGACTAGAAATGTTTGGCATGCTTAGATACTTGGGTAGGCTTGCAGGCCAAACTGGGGTGGGAGGGAGAGGAATAGTATACCCTGCATATAGAGATAAGTTCAACAGAGGATATTTTGTGTATGTGTATTTATCATTGATGCAAATACATACATGAATATGGTGGAGTCTACAGGGGACAAAGCTATGAATACTTGGACATAATGAAACACTTTGCGGGAATGAGTCACTGGGAGTAAGAGACCTGGACTATAGTCTCAGGGAACACCAAGGTCGATTGGCCCAACTAGTTCATAGAAACCATGTTTTACACCCCACTTTGGTGAGTGCTGAGAGGGGCCTTAAAATCTTGAGAGCCTGGTGCAGCTGTTGGTTTCTCCATGTCCAGGTGAAGTAAGTGATGAAAATTGCAAGACACACAGAAACCATTCCATGCTTTTGTGATTCACACAAACATTGATTCCTACATTTCTGAGAACACAAGACGCAAGTGAGGTGCCTGGCTCTCACTACCAATTGTTCTGAAAAGCGTCCTATTAAGAAGATTATATTGGAACTTACTGCCAACTTACAGGAAGTTCATCGAAGTCATCGAAGATTAAAAGGCAGCTTTACTTAGGGGCTAGGAAGTTTAGAGGGTTAGGAAAGAAGGAAGAATAGAAACAGGAAATATAGGGAGCAGGATAAATGATGGTACATTGAGGTGATGGTTGTAGATGAGCTGAAACAGAATGTGCATACATTGAATGTGAAAATGATGATCTGCTCTGTAAGCTTTCATCTAATTCACAAAAACAACAAAAAGAGACAACATGAAGAGCCTCTTCACCAAAAAGATAGGCAGCTTTCAAGAACTCAAAAAATGCAGTCATTCACCATGTTAGGAGATGAAAATAAAAATAACAATGAGTTATCTCAACCTGTGTAATGAATTGTAATGAATTGCCTCAAGGCAGTGACAACTGACAGCAATCACATATGGACAACAGCATAACACACTGCCCTGTCCTGGGCCACCTTCACAATTGTTGTTTGAGCCAGTTGTTTTTGCTGCGAGTGTGTTCGTCCCTCTTGTCTGGAGTCTTCCTCTTTTTCACTGTCCCTTTACTCTATGAAGCACGATGTCCTTTTACAGGGTCTGGCCTCTCCTGATTGTATATCCAAAGTCTGGAAGTGAAATCTCACCATCCTTGCTTCTAATTCCTACCATACTTCTTTCCACACAGAATTGCTGGTTCTTGTGGCAGTTCGTGGTACCATAATTCACATGCATTGAGTTTTCTTTGACCTTCCTTATTCAATGTCCAACTTTCACAAGTATATGAGGCTTCTGAAGATATTTTGGCTTGGGTCAGGTGTGCTTTAGCCCATAAAGTCACATTCTTGCTTTTAACACTTTAAAGAGGTCTTATGTAATAGATCAGTCCAGCGATGTGTGACTTGTTCTCTTGCCTGCTGTTTCCACGGACATTGATTGTGGATCCAAGCAAGTGGAAATCCTTAAGAACCTCATGTGGTATCCATTTTTCATGTTAGTACCTACTGGTCCAGTTGTGAAGATTTTTTTGGTTTCCTTACATTGAGTTGTAACCCATTCTGAAGACCACAATCCTTGATCTCCATCAACCAGTGCTTCAAGTCCTCCTCATTTCAGCCGGTAAGGTTGTGTCCTATGCCTCCAATCCTGAAGCAGCATTCTTCTTCGTAGAATCCAGCTTCTCTATTTATATGCTATCACACATATTGAATAAGTATAATGAAAGGACTCAACCTTGATACACAGTTCTCCTGAATTTAAGCCACGTATATTTCCTTAGGAGCCCTGGTGGTATAGTGGTTATGTTTTGGGATGCTAATCTCAATGTCAGTAATTCTAAGCCACCAACTGATCCACCAGAGAAAGGCATGCCTTCCTACATCCATAAGTAATTACAGTCTCCAGAAACCCACAGGGGCTGTTCCACCCGATCCCAGAGAGTGGCTGTAAAGCCAGATGACTTGATGGCAGTGGGTTTGGTTTTGAGTTTTGTAGTTCCTTGTTTTGTTCACACAGCTGCCTCTTCATTCTTGCTCAGCTTCTCCTGGAGCACAACTAGGTGTTTTGCAATTCCCAGTCTTCTCAAACCCATCTGTAGTTCTGATGCACATAATTGAATGCCTTTGCATCAAGAAAGTACAAGCAAACATCTTTCTCTGCTTTCAGCCAAAATTCATCTGAAATTAGCAATGATATCCCTTGTTCCATGTCCACTTCTGAATCAGGCCTTAATTTCTGGCCTGTCAATAGACTGTGGCAACCATTGTTGAATGATCTTCAGCAAAATTTTGCTTGCACATGATAGCGATGATAATGTTCTAAAGTTTGTGAATGTTTTTTAGGTCATATAGAAACAACTCTTCTAGTCATTTTTGTCAGGTGGCTGTCTTCTATTTTTTGTTTGTTTGCATTGACAGATGAATGTTCCTAGGGTTTTATTAGCTTGTTGAAACCCACCAATCAGTATGCCATCAATTACTGGAACCTTGTTTTTTGGCTAATGCTTTCAGTACAGCTTGAACTTCTTCATTCAGTACCATTGTTTTTGTTTTTTTCCAGTACCTTTGGTTCTTGATCTTGCTATCTGTTGAAAAGGTAGTATGTTGACTTATTCTCCATCCTCTTTTGATGCATCTTTTAGCATTCACTATTTTGTCCATAGAATCTTTCACTGTGACATATTGAGACTTGAATTGTTTTCTTCCATTCTTTCAGTTTAAGATACTGAGCATGAGAACAGCAAAGTCTAAAAGCAAGGAAACAATGCTGGGAAGGCCGTTGCACGGATAAAACTCATGCTCTTGGTGTGTCTGTAAAATGGTGTACTCACTGTGAAAAATGGTAGCACACTTTCTAAAAATGTTGGAACTAGACATACTATTGTGGCCTAGCAATCCCAGTGCTATGGTTATATCTTCGAGAAATATCCTAGAGAAATAAGAGCCATTGCACAAACATGTCCACTCTACCATTTCTCACAATGGCATAAAAGCAGAAACTTAAATGTCCATCAATGGAAGGATGGATAAACCACCTATGGTTCATATTTACACAATAAAATATGATATAACATTAAAGAATAGTCATGAATCTGCAAACTCCTTGTAACATGACTGAACTTAGAAGACATCATGGTGACTGAAGTTAGACCAACAAAGAAAGGCATATTATATGAGACCCCCTAATGTAGAGAGTCAAGAAAATGTTAATACATAAAAATAAACATTCTTCAGTTGTTATAGAGAGTGGGAGGATAAATTACTAACAAGAGGGTACACACACAAGAACTTGGTGGAGGGACAATATACAATGAGGAGATCAGCAAAAAATAACAGGCAAAGCATGGCTCTGGAAGGAGCACAACAGTTACTATCAGTAAAAGGCAAGTACTAGTACATACCCAATCCTGCATTAACAAAAGTAGATTTAGAGAACAAGTATGAGGAGGTGAAAGGGACTGTATGGAATCGTGGAGGAATAGGGTTGATAGGTGAGGCAAAACCTGGAGTTAGAAAGCCAAAAAGGAAGCACAGACTCAATATATTTCAAGCTGAAAGAATTGAAGACAAGATTGAAACCTTGAAGTGCAATATTGAAGGATTTTATGAAGAATGCAGTTATCAGGTTCAGAGGAAGCTTGCTGACAATCTTTTATATGCAAAGTACACAGCCTTGTATGCTGAAGGTGAGGAAGGCCTGAGGCACTTGCGGACTAAGATCAAGGATCGCAGCCTTCTGTATAGATTGCAACTTAATGTAAAGGAAACAGAAATCCTCACAACTGGACCAAGAGGTAGCTGTTTGGATCCACAATCAATGCAGTCAGGAGATAATAAGATCCGGTGTTGCTTTGGGCAAATCTGCTCCACAAAACCTTTTAAAAGTGTTGAACAAACAAGGAGGCTACTTTGAGGACCATGATCCAAGCCATGGTTGTTTTCAATCACTTCACATGCAAGCGAAAGTTGGACATTGAATAAGGAAGACCAAAGAAAACTTAATGTATTTAAATTATGGTGCTGATGAGGAATACTGAAAGTACTTTGGGCTGCCAAAAGAAAGAAAAAAATCTGCTATGGGAGAAATATAGCCAAAATGTTCCTTAGAAACAAGACTAGCGAGATGCAGTAATGTTGCCTTCTGTAGTACATAGGGTCACTGTGAGCTGGGACCGATTTGATGGCGCTAACAGCAATGTGGGTAAAATAGTGAAAGATAATGGCGAGCACCACAGAAGCTAGAGACCCAGAGGGTCACGCCAAAAAGAAGCAGTTGACAGTTAACCAGTTTAAGAGGTAAGGAAGGTGTTCACACTGCACAGACAAAGACAAAGCTCCAAGAAATGACAGGACACCAATGGAAATATTTCAGCAAACTGATGAAGCCCTGCAAGCACTCACTAATTGTCTCTGCCAAGACATTTGGAAGATGACTGGCCAACTGACTAGGAGAGAACAACATTTGTGCCCGTTCCAAAGAAAGGGAATCTAGCAGAATGCAGGGGGTATCATTAATACCACGTGCAATGAAAAGTTTACTCAAGGTGATTTTTAAAATGTTGCAGCAGTATCTCACCGGGAGCTGCCAGAGATCCAAGCCAGATTCAGAAGAGGACGAAGAACTAAAGCTATCATTGCTGAAGTCAGCTGGATTTTTGCTGAAAACAGAGAGTACCAGAAAGAGGTTGCCTTGTGTTTTATTGACGACACAAAGGCATTTGACTGTGTTGATCATAACAAACGATGGATAACATTGTAAAGAATGAGAATTCCAGAACTCTTCGTTGTGCTCAGAAGGCACTTGGGGATCTGAAGGAAGGAGAAAGGGAAATGGTAAACATAGGGTGCTGTTACATTGTAGAGACTGCAAACAATGAGACAAAATGTGTAAGAATTGGTGAATGGAAACCCAGTTTTGCTCTCTAAACTTCTATCTCTGTCTCTAACACACACACACACACACACACACACACACACACTTGCCTTGGTCATATTGGAAAAAAAATAACCCCAAACCCCAGACCCCTATTATCACAGGAGACTTCAATTAAGGTTATAGCCTGGAAAACCTACTGAAGCAGTTCTGTTTTGTCACAGTGGGTCACTGAGTTGAAATCAACTCCACGACACACAACAGTAACAATTACTATTATAAAAACATTCCTTTCAAATGAAGAATTGTATGCATTTTAGTGAAAGTGTGTGCCTAATGACCAAGGTTTATTTAGCAGGATACAGGGAACTGTGCCAAAATTAGCAATTAAATGTTGCATTTTGGAAGTCCCTTCTAAAAAAATCATTTGTCTCCACTAATCTTTCAAGTTTAATTAAAAAGAACTCATTTGAGGGGATGTTGGTAGACTTAATTGGATCATATTCAGGCTGACAATGGAATTTATAAAAAATTATTTTGTATTTAAGATGATGTATATTTTGGGAGGAAGCTCTTTTTGTAAACCTTTAAATCAGAAAGATCTGAGAAATTTCTAGTTGGTTTTGAGGTTGTTGTTTTTTTCCCCCCTATGTACTTCATGTTCTAGTTCTATGACTGAGCAGAGGGGAGGCATAGTGCCGAGGTCATGGACAGGGCCACTATAAGATTCCAGGGACAATAGAACCCACATTCTGCCATTTTCAAGCTGGTTTGCAATTTTCTGACTTGGGTATTGGGTGCCTGTGACCCTCCGACCAGGAGAGTCTTTCTGTTTCGACCTGTGCACATGAAATACTCGCCTCCTCCACCACATCTCCACACCAGTGCTCTTTTTTGCCCTTTGTTAAAAGTGATCCTGGAAAGCACCTCATGGAGACAATGTTTTATTTTCAAGATTTACCTTTTTAGCACACAATGCCCAGTCCCCCTTAGTAGAAGACTGAGGAGGCTACAGAGCTTAGAGACATCCTTTTTAGCTACAGCCCTTCTCTGGGCCTGAACATCTATGTGGGTGCAAGGACGCCATAGCTGGGAGTGGAGGTATAAGGAAATTAAGAAGAGGTTTTAGCCAAGGTAGTTGATAGAAAATAGAAAAAACAAAACCGCCTCTCTTTGGAGAAGTGATTGGAATTACTAAGTCACAAATGAAGCCTTGCTTGGCTCTGAAGAGACTAGAGAGAAAGTTTTCTCATGCATAACGAGGAAGAGTGAAATTCCAGGCAACTAACCAGTGGTTGATAATAACTCATGAAAAGTTTGATGCATGTGACAGTCCAATTGGGCTTTATTTTCAGGTACATCTGAGTGACTCAAGCTTCTAGACTTTCAGTTAGCAGAAGAGCATGTTAAATGTTACCAGCCATGCCCCACAAGGGATTATATTAATCTTTAAAAAAAACCCGGAACATAGCAACCCCCCAACCTGCTGACATCATCTCATTTTTTTACATTAGATTATGTGTAAACATGAAACCAATTTCAGGGCTATTTCCTGCTTTCTCTCTCTCCCCACCCCCAATCCCAAGCCATATTTCCAGCCTTTGCCAGTACCCTGACCCCACATTTCTTCAGCTCACCTACCACTAGCAGAGCTAGTGGGACATAGGGAGGAGAAATCCAAGCAGCATGACAGAGTAGAAAGGTCATTGCCCTCTGAGTCTTGACATCCTGCCTCTGATACCAGTTTAGTTCTGACCTCATTTGAGTATGAAGTTTAAGCCACACCACTTCTCTGAGCTTTATTTTTATTACTTGTCAAGGAAGGAATGACATGGTCCCAAAGGTCTTTGGGTTCAGAATTTTGGTGACTATATCAGTCTCCTCATTCCCTGATTCATTTGGCTACTGTTATGGTTTGGCTCTGATTTCCTGTCGACTCAACAACTTTCTTCACACTCTGCCAGGTCTTGAAATCACCAGTGGTTCCTTCATGATGATGTCTACACAGGATATTCTCTTACCCTTTTCATAACCCATGAGACCGAGTAGACATTCTCTACCTCTGGCATTTAGGGAAACTGCTATGTCCCTTGGGTGTATGTGGTGATGTGCTGGGGCTGGTACACTGTGTGATCAGAAGAAGGTAGCCCTGTCCTAGCAACTCCAGGACCAAAGAACCTTGGAATTTATGTACCCTACTATTTGTATCAACATCTAAAATGGAGATAGGGGAAAATATTTAAATTATTGCAAAAAGAAAAAGTTTTCCATTTCATTTTAAATACGTAACCATTCCTGAAAACACATGGATGCATTCAGTAACAACAGCAAAATTCAAAGCCGGAAATAATTCAATCTTGAAAGGGTTAAGTTAAAGTCATGGAGAGCACTAAATTAGCATCCATAAGATTTGTCCACTTAAACCTCATCTAACAATGGCCCATGGCATTTTAAAATTAAAAAAAATATAATAATACTATTTTTGCATTCTATGAAAATTGTTGTTGCTCCATATAGACCAAATTTTTAATCAAGAACCACCACCACTACCCCCAATCAATGTTGTCCCACTTAAAATCTGGTCACTTTACCTTAACAAAACAAGCTTTAGCACTCCTATTTGCCCTGTTCATTGCATGACTTAACAGAGGCTCCTTGGCCTCTTTGAGTCTTAATTTTCCCATCTTTAAAATGGAATAGCTGCCTTCCTCATCCTCACAAGTACTTTGTGAGCTGTGATTAATGCTTATAAGCTTTGAGGTTTTGATGAAAGCCACTAGAGAGGTGTAACATATTATTATAACTAATTATAGAGCACATCTGTGTAAAATACACTCAACCTGCCAATATCCTTACTGGAAGACAGAGAAAAAGGAGTGCAGATGTGGACAGGAAAAGAGGCATAAAAGAGGAATCAAGAAGGGAGGAAGAACTAACCAAAAAAACAGCACAGGCTGAGCCCTGGTGAAGCAGTGGTTGTGTGCGGAACTGCAGCCCACAGGGTTGACGGTTCAAATCCAGCAACAGCTCTCCAGGAGCAAGGCTGGGCTTCCTACTCCCACCAAGGCAGTGATGTAGAAAAAAACAAACAAACAGCACAAAACCAGACCAATCCCTTGACCATCCAGTTGATTTCCAACTAGAGACTTGGAGTGTTCGGAACGGCCCACAGGTGCCCCTTGCTGTCATCTTTACTGAAGCAGCCTGCCACCTCTTTCTCCTGAAGAGCAGCTGGCAGATTCAAACTTTTGACCTTTTGGTTAGCAGCTGGGTGCTTAATCACTGTGCCACCATGCCTCTTGACTCCCCCCCTCCCGACTCCCTTTTCACTCCCCCCCCCCCCACGTCCCCACACAGTTTCCTGCTGCTTCAATTTTTTAAAAAGATAAGGGGCTGAGCCCCGGTGGCGTAAGTGGTTGAGTGCGTGACTGTGGTCCACGGGCTTAGCGGTTCAAATCCAGCAGCGGCTCTCAGGAGCAGCGCTGGGTAGCGCCCACGACCACCAGAGGGCAATGATGTCCAAAAAAAAAAAAAAAAAGGTAAGTTAGAACTGTGATGAATCTACGTACTCTATTTGGAGAACAACTTTTTTATGTTAGGGAGGGACTATAATAGCTTTCACTCTCAGCAATAAATAATACACAAAGTTAAATATGTATTAGCAAGTGTGGTAGGCTGTGAACAATTCTTGGTTCATCCCATAATCACTATCTCTTGATATTTCTTCTTTGATATTTATTTGACACGTTAAAGGGAGTTTTTAATTATGCTTAAGGGAGATCGCCTGGTTGGGTTAGCCCAGTCACCTGAGCTCCTTAACAGCAGAGCATTTTCTGCTGTCTGGCAGCAGAAGGGGCAGTCAGAGGGATTAGCCCAGAGAAAGCAATGGGGGCCACAGAGACAGGACCTGAAGTAGCCCCTGGGAGCGGGTGCCCAGTCAGTGGAAGAAACTCGATTCTACAGACAACAAATAGGGTCTTGGAAGTGAGCTTTTCCCCAGAGCATCTAAACTCGACATGGTGATGCCCTGTTTTCAGTCTCGTCACACCTTGTGAAGCATGGGCAGATAAACGGGCACCATTGTAAGCCACAAGCTTGTGGCTGTTTGTTCCACAGCAAGAGGACACCAGTAATAGTGCATATCTGGCTGAGCCCCGGTGGCGTAGTGGTTGAGTGCGGGACTGTGGCCCACTGGCTTGGCGGTTCAAATCCAGCAGCAACAAGGCTGGGTAGCTCCCACGACCACCAGAGGGCAGTGATGCCCCCCCCAAAATAGTGCATATCATGGTAGTGATGCACATTATAACCAGAAATAGCTGTTCAATAGTCTCAGTCAGCAAAAATACGGGAGTCATGATTCAAAAACTGCACGTTTCCCAACATTAAGCACATAATGTGGTCAAAATGCATATATTGTATTAAAATGCAATAATATATTATGTATTAAAAGTACATACTCATAAAAACTGAGTGTAGATGAAGCAAAATTTGGGGAGTGGGCATTAAAAGGACTTTGAGGCCAACTTTTATTAAAGGAAGAAAGGTTTTTTGTTTTGTTTTTTTGCAGAACATGGGACCTTCACTGTCTGACTTTTAAGGATCTCAGTTTTCGTTCTTTTTTTTTTTTTGGGGGGGGGGGGGGGGCATCACTGCTCTCCGGTGGTGGGAGTAGGAGGCCCAGCCCCACTGCTGGAATTGAACCTCCGTCCCAGTGGGCCGCAGTCCCGCGCACAACCACTATGCCACTGGGGCTCAGCCCCCTGGATCTCAGTTTTCTTTGCGTAGGTTTCTTGACACAAACTCCTACTGTACAACAGACGCCAGTTATTAGCAGGTTGCACCGTGGCCTATTTGATTCACATCTTCTCCCATCCTCTGAGAGAGCACTTGCCAAACAATGGCCGGACAAGAAAAAGGAAATTAAGGATAGACTTGTAACGGTGAAAAGATAAAACTAATTCGAGTATTTCCTCTATGGCAGTTTCCATTACTAATCTTTCCTTCTTTCCTGTCTCAACTTGTCCCAGGACCTAGTCAAGGAAAGTTTTAAAAAGTTAGTGGTAATGCCTTGCCCTTCTTCCCACCTGCTAAGCAACTTCCTCTTGATGTCTCTTCTGATGTGAATAATGCCACCATTTGTCCAGCTTCTAAAACTTCAAAGCTCTGAGTCATCCTCCACCCCTCCTTCTCCTTAATCCCTCATATCCTCCAATCAGTTGCCAAATTCCTGCAAACTTCATTTCCCCACCCCCTGCCCCAACCCCAGCTCCACTTCTGTTAACTTATTTCAATTCTTGTTATGATTTTCCACATCCTTGCCATAGCTCTGAGGTCATTTTGACTTCCCATCAAAATTCATTCTACAAACCACTGACAGAATATGCCTTCTAACATGCTTTTCTAATCCCTTCTCATGCCTTCCCCCACCCTGCCTCAAACACTTTACTATCTTCTTTTGCCTCTAGAATAAAATGTAGACTTCTTCTCTTGGTACTAAAACCTTGCTCAATAACCTTCCAAGCTCGGTTATTTCTAGTCTTCTTTTTCACTGTCCTCTGTACATGCATTCTGTTCTTTAGCTCAGTTGGAATCCTGGGATCCTTGAAGTAGGAGCTTTGGAATCAAATCAAGTGGTAACGAATCCCAGTTCTACTTCTGACTAGCTATGTGAACTTGAACCAGCCCTTGAATCTCCTTCTCAGTATCAATTTTGCCAACTGTAAAATGAGGACAATAATATCTACTTTTAAAAAAGTCAGTGACATATAAAAGTCATTAAATAAATTAAGTATAGAAAGTCGTGGGCATAATGTCTAGCCCCTAAGTGCTAATAAATTCACTTACTAAATGCTTTTTGTTCTTCTCTTTTCTTTTGTTTAGTTGCATACTCTTGGTTACGGTAGGGGTCCACTTAATTCCTTATCACTGTAAATTAAAGGGTGCATGGTGTAATTGTGCTAACTCCCTTTCCTGATAGGGAAATTTCCCTGGCCCCATTCTGGACAGTGAATTATGAAAGGAATCTGTTGTTAAAGCCTTCTTCTCGCTAATGAAGGAAACCCTTTCTCATCCTCATTTAGACGTCACTATTTTTGAATGTTATATTTGAGCTGCTGCTACCCAAACAGAGATGAAGGTGCTTCCAAGAGCAGAGGGAAAAAAGATGAAGAGAGACTGACTGATAGCATGAAGGTGATGATCATGCTGAGCATCGCGCCATCTGCGTCTCTGGCCTTGCTGTCACAGGAAATAAAAGAACTCCTTATTGAAGTCAGCCTGAGTAGTGACTTCCTTCTAAAACTTTTACCATTCTTTAAGGCTAAGTTCAAAGTCCTCTTATTTCATGAACTTGCCTCTGATTTCTCTGACAGAAGTAAGAGGGTTCTTTCTCCTATGCAATCACATTGCACATTGTCAACCTTCTCCTGTGTATCCTGGGGCAGGGCAGGATTTCATGGGTTGGAATTCATGCTTGACATATATCAGGTGACTTAGTAAACAGTTGTTCAACATAAATGATATTTAGAACATGCCCTAATTATTTTCTGAGCTTTTTTTGTGTATTGATTTTTGCAGTTTGAGTATGATTCCATTTTTTTTAAGGACAGAATTGTAATGTACTGATCTTTCTGAAGAATATTCTTAATGGCTCTTTAGTTATAACCGATAACACTCTGATAGAAGAAAACCTCAGAGGTCGTGAGTTTAGGAGAGGAAGAGAGATGAAACTGGGAGATTGTGCTTAATGGAGCCCGTTAGCAGTGCCAGTGGCCACCAGTGAGCAGACTTAAAGATCCCAGATGTCCCATGGTATGATTGGTGATAAAATGAGGGGGCAGGGAAAGTGGGGAGGGGTGCATCTCTACCTTCACTAATATGTTTTCCGTGTAAGAGGATAGAAATGTGTTTCAGAAACATAAAAATTCAGAAGTTCATACTTCGTTTTCTTTCAATTTGAGCCATTCCCTCCAGTTGTTTTTCCGATTCCAAAAATTTAGCATAGAGCCAAAATGCCAGTTGAACACATACATACTTAAAAATTTTTGACTCTTGTCAAAACACTGATGTCATTTAAAGATGCCTCTGATAAGTTTTAAAGCCTTTTATTTCTAAGCATAGGCCATGCCATGGTCTTCATTGAGAGGAGAAATAAATCCCCTACAAATGTCAATAGCTTGGGTTATTTCCAAAGGTAATGGAATTTCTGCCTCTAGGGCTTTAACTCGTACAGTGGTGCATACTCTTCTATAGTTGGTTAAAATGTGTTTGAAAATGGGGAATATTTGACTCAAATTACCTCATTGTCTTTTCAGTCTTTTGACTATATGATTTATATGCCTATCATGACACAGAGTCTCAAGAAGAGACTTGAAGGCCTTCAAGCGTCAGGAAACCAGGCACGAGAACCCACAAGAGGTGATGAGAAGCATCAAGGTGGTTCTATGGGGAGGTAGGCTTACTTACATTGGTACATAGGATTATGCTGGGAAAAAGAGATCCAATGTTTCTTTCACTCCTGGGCAGGTTGTGGAATTTGAAGTGCAGGTTGATGGCTTAGGGGAATGCCTCTTTGTTGGGACAGAGAGAGGGGATAGACCAGAGTTGGAGAAGAGGGTGCGTTTATCACTGGGCTTGATCGTTAGTCATGACTGTGCTGTTGCAGCTATTTCACTCTTTAGCAAAAATGTCTGACTGCATTGTTTGCAGTGTGCCCTGAAGAGATTTTCATCCAGGGCTGTCTTGAGGAGACTCTGCTGGTGATCCATGGGGAGCAGCAGCTGGGTCCCAAAGACAGTGGACAAAGCTAAGTTGTCAATGGCAGAGATTGCTGAATGTTAACTTTGCTAGGGTTTTTTTGTTTTTCTTCAAGACCTTGCTCTCCTTCTGTGATGTCACCATTGAGCTAATACTTTAATGATTAAAAAAACAAAGCAAAATAAAACACATGCTGGGAAAACAAATCCACTGACATGAAGATGATCCCAAATCACAGTGATCTGATTAGGATTTCTAAAACTCAAAGTCTTTGCAGGAGCAGACTACCTCATTTTTCTCCTAAGGAAACCTTGGAAACCTTAAGGCTAGTCTTACTTATCCAGTCATTGTGAGTCAGTACCAGCTCAATGGCAGTGGGTTTCGTGTTTGGGGTTTGAGTTTGTCCTGGACAACTTTCTTTTTAAAATCATTTTATTGGGAGCTCATACAACTCTTATCACAATCCATCCATCCATCCATGTGTCAAGCACATCAGTACATTTTTTGCGATCATCTTTCTCAAAGCATCTTCTTTCTACTAAGCCCTTGATATCAGCTCCTCATTTTTTTCCCTTCCTCCCCACTTCCTCTTCCCTCATGAACCCTTGAAAATTTATAAATTATTATTATTTTGTAATATCTTACACTGGCTGATGTCTCCCTTTACCAACTTTTCTGTTGTCCATTCCCCAGGGAGGAGGTTATATGTAGATCCCTGCAATGGGTTTCCCCTTTCTACTCCACCCTCCCTCAACCCTACCGGTATCGCCACTCTCACCACTAGTCCTGGAGGGATCATCTGTCCTGAATTCCCCATGTTTCCAGTTCTTGTCTTTATCAGTGTACATCCTGTGGTCTAGCTGAAGAACTGGGTTCATTATATCGGAGGTATGTAGTAACAATGAAATATGCAACTTTCCTCTAGTTCTCAAATGCTGCTCCCATCCACTATCATGATCCCAATCCTACCTGACAAATCCAGCTAGATCAGGGCATGTACACTGGAGCTGGAAACATGGGGAATTCAGGACAGACGATCCCTTCAGGACCAGTGGTGGGAGTGGTGATATTGGAAGGGTGGGGGAGGGTGGAGTGGAAAGGGAGAACCAATTGCAGGGATCTACATATAACATACGTTTGAGGTATGGACAACAAGGAAGTGAGTGAAGGGTAACATCAGACAGTGTGCGATATGAAAAAGTAATAACAATTTGTAAATTATTAAGAGTTCATGGGGAAGGGTCCATGGGGAGGGAGGATGTTTTGAGAGTGATGATGGCAATAAATGTGCAAATGTGGTCTGCATACAATTGACACATGCATTGATCATGATGGGAGTTGTATGAGCCCCCAATAAAATGATTTATTTTTTTAAAAGGAGAGGAGAGGGAAAGAGGAGCTTATTATACCAAGGGCTCAAGTAGAAAATATTTGGAAATGAAGATGGTAACATGTACAAATATGCTTGATATAAATGATGTATGAAATGTTATGAGAGCTGGAAGAGCCCCCAATAATATCATTGAAGGGAAAAAAAAGAACTAGAGGAAAGTTATATTTTTCATTATTGCTATACTGCACTCTGACTGACTCATCTCCTCTCCACTTCCGTTCTATCAGGGGATGTCCAGTTGCCTACTGATGGGCTTTGGGTCTCTAGTATGCACTCCCCCTCATTCACAATGATAGAATTTTTTGTTCATTGATACCTGGTATCTGATTCCTTCTACACCTCATAATCACACAGGCTGGTGTGCTTCTTCCATGTTGGCTTTGCTGCTTCTGAACTGGATGGCCACTTATTTACCTTCAAGACTTTAAGACTTCAGACGCTATTTCTTTTGATAGCTGGGCACCATCAGCTTTCTTCGCCACATTTGCTTATGCACCCATTTGTCTTTAGTGATATTGTCAGGAAAGTTAGCATCATGGAATACTTGTTTAATGGCACAAAGTGTTCTTGCATTGAGGGAATACTTGAGTGAAAGCCCATTGTCCATATGCTACCTTAATACTAAACCTATAAATATATGCATAGAGATCTATTTCCCCATCATCTTTTAAATATATATTAAATATACACATACCTGTATTTAGATATCTATAAATGCCCTTTGCCTCCTAGTTCTTTCCCCTATTTCCTTTGACTTTCCTCTTGTCACACTCAAATGCCCAGTTTTCATTTGAGTTTCAGTAATTCCCCTCCATTACATTGCCCTTGATCAGTCCCTACCAGGCTTCTTACACTTTCCTTAACACTGATTTTGGATCACTTGTTCCTTGTCCCTGAGTTGTTTACTATCACTTGCGTTCACCCAACTTCCCCTTTCCCATGTCCTGCTGGAACCATCAGTTCCTATGTTTTCTCCTCCAGATTGTTTATCCAGCCTATCTTATTTAGATAGACCTGCAGCGATCATAATATTTACACACACACACACACACACACAAACAAACAAACAAGACAGAGAAAGACAAGGGGACAAAAGGAAACAAAACAGTGGCAACAACAAAAAAACCAGTGACAAAAATTAAAAGCCTGTAAATAGTTCAATGTCTGCTTTTGACTTTAGGAGTGTTTCTGGTGGAGTCTGACATCTTTCAATGCACTGAAGAAGACATAGAATAGCCATCAGAATAAATCATGTTCTTCTCAGTGAATTTAGGATTTAAAGAGGGAGAAACAATATTTTTTTCTTTTAATTGCATCCTAGGTGACAGTTTACAGGACAGATGACTTTTCTCCCCAACAGTTTCAGCACATGTTATTTTGTGACAGGTTGCAAGTGACCTCCAGTGTAACAGAATTCATTCCCTTTCGTCTCTCCATTTCCTGTGTCCATTCATCCTTCTGTCCTGTACCTTTCTGCCTTCTGAGTTCTGTTTTGGGGCAAAAGTTGTCTTGTGGGTCTCGTGTGGCTAATTTTACCAAAGTGTATATTCACTCTCTTTGTAGCCTGTTTCTTGTTTGCCTTCAAGTTGGTCTCTTGGGGCGGGGTTGGTTGATTCCATTCCAAGATTTAAATGTGTTGCAGAGCCACCGTTTTGAGGGTCCTGCCAGTCTCCTTGAAAGCAGTAAGTCTGGCTTTGAATCTTCATGTTCAGAACTTGACATTGTGATCCTGATCTGAGTGATAGGACATGGTTGCAGGGTACCATCGATTTCTTCGTGGTTCCCTAGTGGTGGAGGCTATGGAGACTCTTGTGTTCCAGTAGTCCTTTGGCTGTTTCCTTCACTCTTTGCTTTTCTTTGCTCCTCTTTACCCTGGATGAGGAGGGATCAATAGTTAATGGATGTTGTATCTTCTCCCCCAAAGACCCCTAAAACAAAAATAAGGTGCACTACCATGAAATCACTTCCGACTCATGGTGACGTGATGGGAAGGAGTAGAACTGCTCCTTTGGCTTTCTGAGAAACCGCTGGTGGTTTTGAAGTGCTGACCTCACTTGGTTAGAAACCCAATGCTTAACTACCACACCAGCAGAACACCTTCGTTGTATTTTAGATGCCATCTCATAAACTTTTAAAGATTGAATTCATTACTCTCTTATGTAGAATTAAGACCTTTTGTTTGTGGACTATAATAAACTAGTGAACTAAGTCCAATGAATCATTCCCTCAAGTTGTTTGCTTGTGGCTACGAAGAGGACTATGAATTTCGTTATCTGCAATATCTTTGGATATATTTACAGCAGGTACAAGAGCAAACGGGCTTCAAAAATTGCTGGAAAGAGGGAATTAAAGTATAATAGAAAATTTCTATTTGAAGCCGACATATAAGTTCATGGGTGTACCCTTTTACCTTTCTACCTCTGCTCAGCATGCATATACACATAGGAATCTGCTCATAGACTTTGTTTGTTAATTCATTAAAATGTCATTTTAGCCCTTGTTTTTCCTTTAGCACCTCCTCCGGCCTAGGGTGCACCTCTTTGAGAGGTTTCTCTGATGGGTTTCCTTATAGCTTTCACATCTCAGCTCCCATGTTGTCTCCCTCGAGACTGAGAGGTCTTATACTCTAAAGACTCCTCCTTCAAGAAGCCTCAATCTGTCACAGGCCGTTCATCTATAGTTTTTAAATCTTCTATCTGAGATCCAGGAACCTGCTGAAAATGTTTCTCCCTCTGCCACATTTTTTAGTGCAATCTTATTAATCCCCAGTGATCTGAGAGTTTGCTTTTTCTTAAAATAGAAATATTTATATACCTTACTGTAGACCCATTCAAGTGGTTATCATGGCATGTGGCTTCATACCCCATTGGTCTTACAGCATAGACACTGTATTATCTTAATGAAATTGCCCAGTTCCAAATAGTTCTTGACTCAGTGGGTTTGGACAAAGAATGGTGAACCCACCCTACCTGAATTTCTCTTGTTGACTCATCAGTTAATCTTTATTTTCTTGTTTGCCAAATGAAAACGCTAGCAAATACCACATCCCGCTTGTTCTCTCTCTCCAAAAGAGCACCTAAATTTTAATAAATATGTGTTGTATGGTGAGATGAATGAGCTTATACGTAATGTACCCAGTGTCTTCATGTATATTGGAGGGGTGACTGATGTCAGAGAAAAGTCTCTTGGAATAATTGATGTCCAATCTAAGAAATAATTAATTACCCAAGCAAAGATAACTACAGGGTTGAGGAAGGGGGAGCATTGTGTATAAAGCTAGGGAGTACAATCAAGAAAGGGGAGGAAATCCATTGACTGAGACTAATAATTTAAGGAGCTTAGTTGTGGCAGGGCTTCAGATTGGAGAGCAAGTCAAAGGTTTTAAAATCACCTTCGGATATTTGGATTCTGTTCTTTGGGCAAAGTATAGTGATGCTATTAAAAAGACTTCAATTCCTTTAAACATAACAACCTGAAAAGTAGGTACTGTTGTTCTATTTTACAGAATAGTATTTGAGAGTATGAGCACTCAAAAGTTTTAGAATTTGCCAGCACTGTGCATTTAGTGTGTTGGCAGAGCTGTGACCATAATTCAGGTTTTCTGGTTTGGCATCCACATTTCCTTTGAGAAGAGTGGTACAAGGTCTTTATGATGATTTGAAAAATTCTTGCAGATACAAAGCACCGGCATCTCCATTAGCTGGCTCTACTCAAGTGTCTTGGTTGACTGGAATGCCCTGCTGGTGATCCCAGCATTATGGGTTCTGTCTCTAAGTGTGCTAATAATTAGGCTTAATCAGTTCCACATCCAGAGACTATGCTTCCACATCCGTCAAAGTCCTTACTCGTGATAGTAGATGCCTTCATTGCAGAGGGAATGTCAGATGAGAAAAAGCAGATGGACACGGAGTCAACACCAGTGCCCTAGACAGAACAGCTTCAATGCCTTGCCCACTGTACTGACTTTTGTGTGGAGAAGATTGACATTGCTGCTCAGTTATTAAGATTTGTGAAATACTTGTTAGTCATTCCTGTAGGTTATAGATAACTAGGAAGTGGATAAGGAATGAACACTCAGAATCTGAGTTTTAAAAATCTTATCAGACCCTTATTTTTCCTCCTCCTCTATCAGAATTCCCAGTCTTCACTTTCTACCTTAAGAGCTAACTAACATATCCTGAAGAGCTGTAGGTTGTTCTAACCCCACTTCATATGAGCACAGACAGACAAGATGTACAAGTTCAAAATGGTTACACCACATATGTTTTGGCGCATTAAGGAGCTAAAATGTCAATAAGGTGCACAGGGGGAGCTATAGAGGACCTTTGGAAGCACTGTCAAGTAAGTGTTGGGTTGCTAACCACACAGTTGGCAGTTCAAATCTAGGAGCCTGAGTGTCTTCTCAGGAGAGAGATAAGGCTATCTGATCACCTAAGGGTTTGAAATCACCTCAGTAGCAGTGGGTTGGTGGAGCTATGGGTTAGGCTTTGATATGATAATTGAAAGGTTAGTGGTTCAAACCTGCCAGCCACATACCAATGGCGAAAGAAGAGGCTGTTAGCTCCCAGAAAGATGGGACAGTCTCAGAATGCTAAAGTGCCTGGGGTCACTGTGAGTTGGAATCAACTCAACAAGTTTTGGTGTCCCTGTTATCGCTGGCAGTTTACATGTTTCAAATTTGGTTTTGGTTTTGTGAATCTTTATCTGCCACTTATCTATCAGTTTGTCATATTTGAGGGGCTTGCATATTGCTCTGATGAAGGTAGCTATGCCACCAGTATTTGAAATATTAGCTAAGCAGCCCATACTGAACATATTTCAGCAGAAGTTCTAGACAAAGATGAGGTTAGGAAGAAAGAATAGGATGTCCACTTCAGAGGGATTAATTACTGAACACCTTATAAGTCACAGCAGAACATTTTCAGAGGACGTGGCAGTAGATGCACCCATCAGGGTGGAAATCATTCAACACAGGACAGGTGAAGACCTGCCTTCTCAAAATAAAGCTGACCTTGATGATGTGGCTCCACTAAAACTTTAGGAACATTTGTTTGCAGATGGCACCTGACTAGTAAAAAAATTGAACTCTATCAGTTTCTTCAGTATGAAATTGATCAAGCATCCAATCAATGTGCATAGAAAATTATTGGCAATTGGAATGGGAAAGTAGGAAACAAAAATAGTTGGGAAATATGGACTTGGTGACAGAAATGATGCTGGAGGTCTTAGGATTGAAATTTGGCAAGACCAACTATTCAAAACTCAGGCCCATTGTCATTCGGTCGATGCCAATTCTTCGTGACCCTGTAGGGCAGAGTAGAACTGGCCCTGTGGGTTTCTGATACTGGAACTCTTCTCATAGAGGTGCTCATGCTTTCAAACTGACCTTGTGGTTAACAGTTCAACACGTAACCACTGCACCACCAGGGCTCCCTGTAGATCAACTGTAAATGTGTCCTTTACTTTTTGCTGATTCAAAGTGATCTTGCCTGAAAGCAGAGTGCCCATGGATTATCATAAACCTTGGATAATTTTGGGAAGAGCAGAAATTCCAGAAGTGAAATGTGCTCATGTAAGACCTGTACATACACCAAGAGACAGTTGTTTGAAGTTAACAAGGGGAGAAGGCATAGTGCAAGATTAAGGAAGGTGTGTCGACATAATGTCTTTTCACCATACCAACTCGATTTGTATCTACAAAGAATCTGAGCAGCTGTTGGTGCTGTTAGATACTGCGGAGTCTATTCTGACTCATAACTACCTTATATACACTGTAAGGAAGCATGGCTCCATCCTGTGCCATCCTAACAATTGTTCTCATGTTTCATCCGATGCAGCCACGATGTCAGTCCATTTTATCAAAGGTCTTCCTCTTTTTCCATAGCCTGTTAGTTTTTGTAGCTTGATGTCTTTCTCTAGGGACTGATCTCTCTAGACAACTGTAGACAATTTTAGGCAAAGTACACGAGACTAAGCCTTGCCATCCCTGCTCCTAAGGAGCATCCTGGCTATACAGCTTACAAGACAGAATTGTTTGTCAGGCACACTTTGGTTCTCAAAGTAACTCCTTGTCTTGTGTAGCAGATTTACCCAATACAATGAGTACTTTGGTTTCTTGACTGCTGCTTCCATGAACATTGATGGTGAATCCGAGCCAGATGAAATCCTTGACAACTTCAGTCCTTGTCTACCATATTGTTACTTACTGGTCTAGTTATGAGAATTTTTTTTTCTTTACTTTGACTTGTGTGTTACTCCGGGTAGACTAGAGGAACAAATTCAAGGACACGCATATGGATATAAGGAAAGGGTTTATATACAAAAGGAATGTGACACTAAGAAAGCATCCCAATCCAGTCCAGTACAAAGTCATAAGTCTGATATTAACCCATATGCCTGAAATCAGTCTACAAAGTTTCCTTCCGACTCACGAAGTCACAGGTCAGTGAGTGCAGAATTCTGGCGCTATCTCCCCATGGCTCCTTGCTTCCAGGGCTAAGGGTCCATCAACAGCATACCGCTCCAGCTTCAGAGGTCTGACTCCATCAGGGCAAAGCCGTGTGGTCTCTGTGCCGGCTCCTCCAGCTTCTCGGACGCTGCCATCTTGTCTTTGCTGTGACTCATTGCCTCTCAGACTAACTCCCAACAATTGGGGAAGATAGCTTCTCATCTTCACAAGGGAACTATGGCGAGATTTCCCAGAAGTCTCAGGAGAAAGCCATGCCCACTTAGAGGACTCATTGGCTACTCCATGGCTATCTCCAGATCAACAGGCTAGACTCCACCCCTACATTTCAATCATAAAATTAACATAAGCACATGACTGCCACAAGTTGCAATCTGTACTGAAGACTGCAATCCTTGATCTTCATTAGCAGATGCTAATAAGTCCCCTTCTCTTTCTCCAAATAAGTTTGTGTCACCTGCATATCACAAGTTGATAATATGCCTTCACCCAATACAAGTGCTGCATTATTCTTCGTATAGTTCAGCTTTTTTGACTATTTTCTCAGCATGCAGATTGCCTAAGTATGGTGAGTGCATGCACCCCTCATGTACCCCTTTGCAGTGTCTAGCTCATGCAGTCTGCTCTCTCAACTTATGGACTGGTTCTGCAGATGCACAGTGTTATGTAAGGGGATTCCCATTCTTCTCAAGGTTATCCATAGTTTGTTATGCTCCACACAGTCGGATGCCTTTGCATACTCAATAAAACACAAGTAAGCATCTTGCTGATATTCTCTGCATTCAGCCAAGGTCCATCTGACATCTGCAATGATAGCCCTTATCTGAGCAGCTAGACTACATGAAAAAGAATGCAGCATGAAGATTAAAGGGGGTCTTACTAACAGACTTTGATATTCAGATAACCTACCTTGTTCCTGGAATCAAGGAGGACTTGGAGAAATGACTGATGAAAATCCATACTGAACAAAAAACAGGGCACAAGGATTAGAGGGTGTTTTACTAACAAACTTTGATATGCAGATGACATGCCTTTTTGCTAGAAACAAGGACTGGAAGAACTTGAGGATGTAAACCCATACTAAAGGCTGCAATCTTTAGTATGGATGACAACTTGATGACAAGAAAACAAGGTACCCTTACAACAGGACCAGCAGACAACAACATCATGAGAAAAACGGAAAAGATTCATGCTGTCAAGGATTTCATTTTGGTTGGTCCAACAGTTAACACTCATAGAAGCAGCAGCCAAGAAACCATATTTCATGATACAATTGGACAAATCTGCACGAGACCTCTTTGAGATGTGAAAGAGGGAAAATGTCACTCTGAGGAATGTGATGTGCCTGACCAAGTTCTGGTATTTTTAATTGCTTCGTGTGCATTTGAAAATTGGACACTGTGTAGGGAAGGTCACTGACGATGCATTTGAATTAAAGTATTGGCAAAGAAAATTCCAAGTACCAATGGGCTACCAGAAGGACAAACAATTCAGTCTTGGTGGAACTACAGAGAGAATGCTCCTCAGAAATGTGGATTCCAAAATTTCATCTCACTTACTTTGGATGTGTTATCAGGGAAGACCAGTCCTTGGAAAAGGAAATTAAGTTTAGTAAAGTAGGAGGTCAAGAAAGGAGGTGACAAAAGAGAAAGACTTCAAAAAGATAGATTTACCCAGGAGTGCAACAATGGTTCAAACACAACAATGGAGGGGATTGCACGGGATCGAGAAATGTTTCCTTCTGATGTAATATGAATCAGTCACCAGCTTTTCTGCCATGAATCAGAACCAATTTGACAGCCTCTAAGAAGAATCACAGGCCTTTATAAAGATGTAGAAAGAAAACTCTTGGCTGCAGTGGCACATTAGCTTTGGGGACAGAATCCTAAGATTTACCGGCAATTCCATCACTCCTTGGTTATGTGGTTTTGGTAAACTATCTGACCTCTCTGAGCCTCCATTTTCCTTTCCGTAAAAGAGATATGAGGGTCCAATAAAATTATATATATGAAAGGTCTATTAAATCATGTGCATAATAATAGTTAATAATTAGTACCAATGGGAAAAGAAAACAACATCATCTGAATTTCTTTTTTTTTTTTTGAAGTGAGGTAAACACTGATTTGTTTGGATGGTTTATGTGTGGGAATTAACTAAGTGGCCTCTCTAGAATCATTTCTACTTTCATATTAGATAATACAGGATTTTTTTTGATAATACAGTTTTACGAAAGTTGAATTAATGAGGAATTTGAGTAAATTCTAAAGTGTTGGAAAAATCCTTTAGAACAACACGATATTTTAACATTTAGCACACTGGGTAATTTATTTGGCATATTGGATGTGTTTTAGAAGGTTTTTGAAAGTGTTGGTCTATTGGATGGAAAAGGAGAAACTGTGACCTCAATGAGTGACAGCCTTGGGAGCCCCTGTGTACTTGATCTCCTTATGAAGGGCCAGAGCAGAGAGATCTCTCTCAGGGTTTTCTTTACCACGTCAACAATGGCAATCATCTGGATTTAAGAAAATGAAACCAGTCAATATACTGAGAAATGAGTCAAGAAAAGAATGTTGACAGCTGCGGTGCACTATATTTTTAATGATCATCATGGGATATTGGTTGTTCAGGTAATATGAATTTGAAGCTAGGGGTGAATGTTAGGATGGATTGTCTAGAGAAACAAAACCAGAGTCACTCATGTATAAGCCAGAAGTTTAACTCAAGGACTAATTATATATCCAGAAACGAGCCCAACCCAGTCCAACTCAAATCCATGGGTCTAAAGCTGGCAGGAACCATCTTTAGACTTGTGGAGCTATGGAAAACGTAATGAGATACTGGGAGATCCCAAGCCAGTGGATACAGAGACTTGCAGATCTAAGGTGGGTAGGAAGATGGCAGGGTGACAGTTCCCCAGGGGCATGTGGCTCATATGGGCACCCCTCCGCCCCGGGGGGAGACCCAGAATCTACTGAGTAGGATGGCAAAGGAGCAAGGTAAAAGGAACCTTCAGTGTCGCTCATATTAAAAAGCCACCCCTCTCAGGGGGCATCATCAGGCCATAACCAGATTGATGGGCTGGATTACCCTCCTCCCACCGCCCCATAAAACACACACACACACACACACACACACACACGAGTTGACATAAAATTTAATTGCCATGGAGTGCACATTAGCAGGTCAGCCAGTGGTGCACATCTTGGTTTTAGCCAAATGTAAACCAAAATTTCTACTTCTATATTTGCTTGTGTGAGACTTCAGGTAGATTACTTCATCTACCGATACATCTGGAACAAGGACATTCACCACTTGTCAGTGTTTACCATGCAATGGTGGCATGTTGCTAGGACGTTGGGATTTCAGTTGTCAGTATTGAGTACATCAGATGTGGGAAGTTCTGCTATTAGTGTGTAAAATATCAGCAGGGTTCCTGGTGATGGGCAGGTTTGGGTAGAGCTCATAAATGAAGAGAGATGAGGATGAGAACCCTGGTATTAAAATTCTCAAACTTAGCCTGGAAACTGTGTTTCATAACAGATCTGTACAACACTGCAAGATGCAACTCCGAGGCTGGAAGACACTTAGAACACACAGTGCTCACACCAATGGAGTCAAATATAGCAGCATTCAAGGCAACTGCTCGCAGAAAGTTTCATTCTTTTGTACATGGGTTGGTAACCAGGAGTTGGCAGTGAGGCAGTGACTCGAGGACAGACACATCAGTACATATCAGGCTGCACCTATCTGAGTTAAACCTTCTATACATAGTTACTTGATTCCTAGATAATTTCAAATCTAAAAAAGCATTTTAACTGTTCTTTTCATCTGTTTCTGCAAAATCCTCTTTCAAAGGAGATGCTTAACCAACCAGCAGCAAAACTATAATGCTATCATCTTGACTTTCCTCCTGTTACTTCTCTAATGAAACCAGACAAAAAAACTTGGATGGATAATCTCAGAAATTGAGTCCCCAGTCTCAAGAGAAAGTGAAGGAATTAGGCAGCCTATGCACCTTATGTGCCTGGGGATTTTCAAGTGCTTGGTCTCAAAATGAAGTAATTAAAAGAAAAGAGAATAAACGAAAGGAAAAGAAAATCCTGACATGGTACGTCATCCAATAGCCCATGGTAAGGGGAGTGCTTTCGGGAAGAAACTCTGAAATGAAGGAAGAAATGTTAAAACAATGGAGATTTAGTAAACCTATGTGAGCACAGAGGAAACCCTTTGTTGAAGAAAATGACATTCTTAACTTTTGCAAAAGTGGGTTAGGGGCCAGGGAAAAAGGAGGAGGAGGCAAAAACAAAGCAAAACATGTAAGAGGGACTGTGATAATATGCAGAACCCAGTGCAAACCTCCTAAGGGAACCTGCTTGCCACCTGCAGCAATAAGCCATAGCAACTGGAACCTCTGAGTCACAATCAACCTATTTACTGCCTAGAAGTCTCAGCCAGAGACAACTGCAGTGTTGACTGAGTGAAGAGATGTCTCAGTGGGGCCTGTAAAGGGAAGAAATCCAAGGCTGGGGGTGGGGAGCAGCAGTGGGAGAGAGGTGGTTGTTAGCCTTGGAAGGACAGTAAATCACTTATGTTCAGAGGTAGGTCGACCATAGTTCTAGGCTCTGTTCCCTGGGAGGCCTGTTGGCTCCAGAAATCTGGCCTGGATGAAAGACCACAGGTTTAGTTGCTGGGGAAAGCAGGGCCCTCTGCTCCTCTGCTTGGCTTTGGAAACGGAGCCTGGTTTATGGATGGGCAAAGGGAGAACACAATTTTGTACTTCCTGACTGCCTGTGCCATGCACAGTGATCCAAAAGAGACACACGCACCCTCTAGAGATGAATGAGTGAGAAGCTGCAAAAGTAAACACAACTTGCCTTAGCCCTTTCTATTTCAAATACTTGGTTGACAACAATCTTATAAAGAGTGCTTTATTGTATAATAACTCTGAAAAATGTTGCGAATCCCTGGGGATCTTGGATATACAGACATTATTTTGGTAGGCTGATAAGTCATGCCATTCTTAAGCATCCAGAGAATAAACAGAATTTCTTGAAGCCTGGTTCAACACATTTATCGCAACACCAATGGCCCCAAGAGTTGGCTGAAGGAGAGGTAGGTAGCTCTTGGATGGATAGGATTCTATTGTTATTGCAAGCTGTGGTCAAGTTGGCCTCCTCTTCAATAGGATCAGGATGTTGTGGTCCATAGGATTTCTACTGGATGATTTTTTTTCTGGAAACTAAACTGAAATCCTGTCTTTGTAGTCTCTCTTGGTCTGGGAACTCATAGTCATGGAAGGAGGCAAAGCCTCCACTGACATGAGCCTCCTGACTGAACGTGAGTCTCCCCCACAAAAAGAGCAATTTCTATCACTGACCCACCATTACACGCAGAGAAACTCTACACTGCCTGGAGGCTCTTTCCGAAAGAGGCAAAATGACAGAGTGAAGTTGACGGTTTGTGTTGAAACTATGAGCACTACCATAAAAGCCAGTGTCAAAGAAGCCACACTATGGTCAGAAGGAAGAGGAGCTGTGAAATTTTGTGTGCAAGAAGAACCGATAGAATAGCTGGGTGACTTGGGAAGAAGCATATTTTACCCCCTTCTCTTCCACCATCTTCCACAATGTAGACCATTTCCTTATTTCGGGACACACTCTGGATTCCCTGGATGGTGTAAACAGTCAGAATGCTCTCAGCTGTTAATCAAAAGGTTGGAGGTTCAATTCTATCTGGAGGTACTTCGTAAGAAAGGCCTGGGCATCTGGAAACCTTGGGGGAGCACAGTTCTACTCTGCCACACTTGAAATCTCCATGAATTGAAACTGCCTCTAGACAGCCAGAGAGTCTACAGAGGGAGAGATGAGACAGAGGAAGGCAATAGTGAAGGTCAGGTGCGGGAAAGTTGAGACGAGCAGTCGAGGGCAGTTGGCAGTCTTTCCAACTGTATAGCTGTGGTAATACTCAAGGAATCTAGAAAGTTGTTCTTTCTCTCTCCTATGCTCTGTGCTGCCACCTGAAATCCTGTGACACTTTGGGCAGGGCATGATTGACAACATTGGGTTCCACCCAGCTACGTACTGACTCAGTAGAGAGCAGTGAACAATTACAATGGGTAGATTGCCAGCTTATTTTTAGGATTTTTTTTCTTGCTTCTTTTGCTCTTCTCCCTTCCCATGTCTTTTATGTTGGTTTTCATCATAAATATACATTAGTTCCTTCACGCAGAGAGCCAGTGCACAAGGGAAAGGAAATGGAAATGCTGTTTCTGGAGTGCGGAACAACATCCCCTGGCCCAGTACTGTCTTGAACTTGCCTCTTGTGCCTCTTGCTCCCTAGTTTCTGTCAACCCTTCCTCACTGAAGGGCATTGCCCGTCGAGACCCTTTACTATGCAGTTGTGAGAAGGACGAAGACAAAGACTCGACTCTTTTTGGTGTCTGCAGCACGTAGGAACAGGCCGTTTTTCTTCCTGTACCGCCATGACTGCTAAAGAAAGGAATACACAGAGCACTTGGAATGCAGGGCCCTGAGGGGAGGAAGAACTGACAACTGGGGAGCAAATATTAGTTCATACCTGGTGATCCTCTTCTATGTGTACGGTTTGAACTAAAACAACAGCCTCTTAGCAAAGTGGTTGAAGTTAAAGTGTTCTGACACATAAAAAAAGAACATTTTCAACAGGAGTCTGTGTCTGTGGCATACAAAACCTCCCCACATTTCAGTCAGGGTAAAATTAATGCTCTCTCAGGGTGTCTGCTCCTTGCCCTGGTCGAAAATGAAATTGAATATAATTACTTATTCAGCAACACTGGAATTCCAAAGGTGATAAAAGAAAAAGAAATATTCCGGAGTAAGGAGGTCGTGACTACTGCCAAGGAATTAATACATTAATGAGGAAATACTGCACCCAAACAAACTAAATTTATTATTTTTTTTTACTGCTAGCATTTTGTTTGGATAACTGAAAAGGATGAAGTGGAAAAAGGAGACATTCATGTCTCATATGGAAGGAAAGTTCTGGTTGTGTCAGATATGGGGGGGGACAATTTTTCTTTTTTTTTTTTACAGGACTATTCATTTTAGTGAAAATATTACCTTTGTGTCTCTGCCAATGGGAGCATTCTAGTTTGTAATTCAGAATGATTTGTCATGTTGTGGTTGCTTCATTCTCTTTAAAACTCTCTTTGTCTTTACTGTTTCTTCTGCTTTCAAATTCCTGCAGAGGATGTGCCTGCTCAAAGAGTTTGTTTCGGAAAGATGAGGCAGAGAATCTCAGTTAGCCCTCAGCTCGGTGACTATTCAAGCTGCCCTTTATACCTCCCATTTGCAAACAGACCTGGATGTTTCAAACCTGGAATGGAGAGCGAGCTCATATGGCCTCTTCCTTGGAATGGAGCCATCACTGAAATGCCTTTGTTATATGTTCAACTGAGGCATGAAAATGATATCCAACAACATAGAAAGGACATTTGGATCCGGAGTTAATCATTGGGCCTCTCCCAAGGCCTAAGGATCTGAGGCCAGACCACTGGGCTCTCTCTGTAGTATGGTCCAAATTGTTCAACTCTATGAAATTCAAGGAATCTCTGGAACACACCAGGATCCTGCTGGAACCTTGGGGATTCCAAGGATGCACAGCTGCTTAGGGGGCTTAGTTTTGAACTTGGCCTTCTCCTCTTCCAAAAGAACATCTAATCCAGGTGTTTTGAAATGCACAGGAGAAAACGCATGGTCCAGAGGATTATAGTCTTTCTGACATTCCCACAGAACACAGATGGAAATTTATATTTATGTACCTCTAAACCTGTTCACCTCAATCAAGTGGGTTCCCACCTCTCTGAGAACTACTCCCACCGTGGTGATTGTAAATCAGAATGTATATCTGGCATTTTTCCCTGATCCAAATTCAGATCCTCCAGAGATTCCCACCCCCAAATTCCCAGAGTCTCCCTCAGGTCTAAAGAAATGAGAGTGTATGTATTTGGCTCGCCCCCACAGGCTTCTGGCTTTGAGCCCGTATTCCAGGGTGTTAGGTATCTTCCAACTTCTTCATCTGCTCAAGAATCTTAATTTGGAGCCAGCAGTTATTCAAAAAGATAAGGATGATTTATATTTAAGAAGAGAATGGGCAAATCACCAAAGTGCCTTTTCCTGAAAATTAAAAAGATTAAATTAAAAAAAAAAGACACTCGCTTTTCATTTGTCTAGTATGTAGCTCTTGTGGGTTTTTAGTTTCAGCATTTAGTTTTAATTATTAACAAGGCATCAGAACTCACTCACTCTCTTGCAGTCTAGTCAAATCCTGTGCTTTTCTGTTTACATTTCCCTTGTTAATAATAATGTGTAAATTCAGTAAATTAAAAACCAGGGCATAGCTATGATATCTAAAGTGAGTACTGATGTTTCAAGTGAAGCTTTTCTTCTTGTGTTTCTCGATTCAAATGAATGTTCAGAGCATTTCTCATATTATTAAACTTCTCTGATGTACAGTTTTTAAAATTCTATGCTAAATCAATTTCTGCTTTTAGAATCATTTTGTTATTTAGCTGAAAGGTGACTTCTGGGACTGGTTTCAGCTCTAAGGTTAAAAGGCCTTTAAGCAGTCATCTTGGAGGGCCTCTGGTTTTCATCAGTCCAGGAAGTTTGACCTTTTTTGAAAAATTGGGTTTTGTTCTACATTTTTCTCCCGTTCTCTCTGGGACCATCGGTCCTGGCCTTAGTAAGAACAGTTAGCAGAGGTTGCCGGGAACTGTCTAGTTCTGGTCTTGGTGTGGGTGTAACTATGGAGTGTGTGGACTACTAGTCCTGTAGATGAGTTTCTTCTTTGAGTCTTTAATTTCCTTCATTCTCGATCCAGTTGAGAAGAGACCAGTAGTTGTATCTTAGGTGGCCACATGCAAGCTTCAAACCCCAGAGACTGCTCACCAATCTACAATCTAAGTTTAACAGGGGCCTCAAATTAAGGCCTGCGGATCACATGTGGCCCACCAAGGACATTTATCCAGCCTGCTGGTGTTTTTACCACTGCTGCTGTCCTGCTTAGCAGTTGACACATCCCGGGCCTGCAATGAATTTGTTCATAGTTTGTTTGTTTTTTAACTTTGGTCTGGCCCTCTAACGGTCTGAGGGACAGTGAACTGACCCTCAGTGGCCCCGGTGGTGTAGTGGTTGTGTGTGGGACTGCGGCCCACTGGGCTGGCGGTTCAAATCCAGCAGCAACTCTTCAGGAGCAAGGCTGGGCTTCCTGCTGCCACTAGGAGGCAGAGATGCCCACAACAAAAAAGTTTGAAGACCCCTTAACTAGAACATAGAATGTATGAACTATTTCATGACAGTGTACCAGCTTGTCCCATTATGGTACAAAGTCCTTATGTCTTCTTAACTACTCCTCCATGGTCCTTAGTTATGTCTAGGAAGTTTGCATAATTCTGCCTCTGGATGCTTTATTATATCTGTCTGCAATACCTGTGCACATATATTTACCAACCTACCTATGCATATACCAGTCTATGCACACACACATCTTCCTGCACCTATATACATACATATCTACTTGTGTAGCCATACCCATTTGGGGAAGTTTATTATTGCTGCTGTTAAAAATTATATACCCCAAATGTTCCTCATTCTTGTGAATTACTTAGTCGAATTGTGTATGCTTCACCCACATTTGGTAGTGCCTTTTCCATCAGCAAAACTATAGCCTCACCCCAGTGGCCTTGTCTGGGGTGCTCATTGTTCAATGAGATTATTGTTCAAATCCATGAGCCATTCCATTGGAGAAACTTAGCATCACTTCTCAGGACAAAGATGAGACTGTCTGCATCTGTTTAGATTGGCAGCCCCTTGAACTCTATGTAGATTGGCTATGAGTTGGAAGTGACTTGATAGCAGTTTGTTTGGTGTGAACATACATACATAACATACATACCTATAGTCTAGAAGAAGCCAGGTCTCTGTGCTCCTGGTGGGCACCTTTATTGTCAGTGCTGCTGCTATAACTTCTAATCAAAAGCAATGATTTTTTAATCTTTTAGTAATTCTTAGGTTTACCACTCAATGTTGAATCTTCAGTCTGGCCCAACAACAATTTACAAGAACACAAATGGAGTCAGCAACTTGTGAAGATAACTAGGTGTATTTGTGCAACACAATTTTCAAATTAGGCATTTGATAACTGATTGTTGCTGTTACTTCTCTCCTCCTCCTCTTCTTCATCTCCTGTTTACTTTTTAAAGACAAAGACTGTAATTTTAGCATTTGTGGCTATATCTCCCCCCCCAAAAAAAAATTACTGACACCAAATTTTAGAAGTAGTAGTAAGTTTGTAATTCTGTGTAGAACATGTTTATTTCTGCAAAAGCCGGAGGAAGCCAAATATTAAGTGTCATACCAGTAGCCATGTGATTAAGAGGAAGCGCTTACTGTTGAGAGTTCATAAAAAGTTCTTCAGATAATCTTCAGGGTAGTCAACTTCAAGCAAAAGGTTACATACAGGCAAGGTTACTTTCGGAAGGCAATATGGGAGTGTTCGGGCATATATAATACACGTTTGATTGTAATGCAGGATTTTCAGATTCTTTCTCAGCTTAATGTATCTCGCTGACAACACACTGTTTAGCAATAGAAGTGCAAACTGGCCAGTAGATCCCGATGAAGTGTGTGTGGCAAGTCATGCTTACTATGCAGAGCTCTGTTAAGTGTCTCATAGTCTAAATAAACTCCCTGGAATGGCTTAGGAGCCAGTACAAGGCAAAGTTTATCATTTTTGATTCTTTGTGAAGGAGCCATAGGAACATTCTGTTTATTTCTGCAAACAAGAGTTTTTAATGGGTCCAGGTTGCTGACGGCAGTGTGAAGTCTCAGCTGCTTCCTATTGGGATGCTGGAAAGACCCTTCCCGTCCTCAAACTCTCTTTTACGGTGCTGCTCTCTCTGGCTCCTCACCTCTTCCTGAGCAACACCATACAACACTTACCCTGACACTTGGGAAGCAGACAAATTGCCTTTTCTATTACTATGAGACATTCCAGTCAGTGAGCCAGACACTGTCCATGCTCACGTGCAATGCAATCCGTTTCCCCTCTCCTAGGCTCCAGCCTCCCCTTCATAATGACTGGAGCCTGAGTGGAGTGGGGGGAGGGGGTGGAAGACTGGGGAGCCTGTTGTCTCCACTTAAACTTCTAGTGACTGGTAAACATAAAACTATTATTTTCCAAGTAAGCTGCTTAAACGAACGTGACATTTCCAAATTGGAAACTTTTGTCAGCGAGGATCAAATTTAACCGATGGAATTAGCATCTCTCTAATTTACAAGAGGATGTTTCATTATGAACATATCCTGATTTTTTTATTTGTTCATATAAAACATAATCCTTTTCAGACTAACCCCATCCCGTATGAACTGCCTTTTCACATTGCTCTTCAGTAAGACGTGTGCTATTTCTCCAGGTTCTCTAGGGATCACATAACCACACTCCCTACACAATCACTGACATCAAAGTCAGGAAAGAGGATGGGGAGACTTAAAGGTTGGGGTGCACTGCCAGTGTAAGATCATTCATAGAAAATGCATCACCTACGAGATTATTGAGTTAGTCATGAGGGATTTGGGGATACATGTACAAGAAATCTCAGCATATTCACATTTAAAAGTGGCTTGCATCTCTGCAAAATTATGACCTACTGCTTTTTTCTTCAAGTCTTAGAGAACCATACCCGTAGTCCAAATATTCCACCTCTCAAAGTACCCATGGGGTAAATTTAGACAGCAGGACCTGGTAGATTTGTGACTTTGGGGGAAACTCACTAAATCAGTGCAAAGGAGCCATGTGGAACAGTGGTTACACGTTGGATTGCTAACTGCAAGGTCAGCAGTAGGAAACCACCAGGCAGCACTTTGGGAGACAGACTGGGCTTTCTACTCCAAAAAAGCATTAAGTCAGAGTTGTAGTTCTACCCTGACCCATAGGGTCACCATGAGTCACAATAGACTCGATGACCTGGAGTATGTTTTTTTAATAACAGTACAAGAAGGAACCCTGTGTAGTGGCTACACACTGGGTTCCTTGCTGCAAAAATCAGCAGTTCAAAACCACCAGCCAGCACCTTGGGCAAGAGTCAGGGCTTTCTACCCCAGGAAAGAATTACAGACTCGGAAAGTCACAGGAACAGTTCTACCCTGTCCTTTTAGGGTCACTATGGATTAGTTTGAGGAAGAGAAAGAGAGAATGAATGAGAATGGTGCAGGAGCTCTGGTGCCATTGTGAGTTGTCATTGGTTTTCTAACCTGGAGGTCAGTTGCCTGCTCTTATCAAAATGAGGTTGCCTTGATCTTTATGAGCTGGAATGATCTCCAGGGCGATGAGGTTTAGGTTTGGGTACAAGAAAACACTTCTATTTTACAGCATGCTTGCCTTTCATGCATTCAATCTTAAGAAGGCAAGAATGTTCACCCCATGCATTCCTTTCTGCTCTTAGAAAATTCATTCTGAATTTAGTGTCCCATGCCTAGCATGCTTTGCTCATAGTAGGATGTCAGTAAATCCTACTGCTGAAGAGATGTATTAATCGGTGAAGGGCTATCTTTCACATTTGTCGTCTTTCACCCTGCTCAACCCCCTAAAGAAGGGAATTTCAATGGTACCGCCAAGGATCCTGTTAGTTGGCTTTGGGTTTTCCTATTGGAATTTTCAAAAAGCGTTGTGTAGGTTTAATATGAAATTCATGATACTCCTTTCTGCAGCATAAAAATGCTATGGAGTCTGTGGGCAGTGCCAATGGCTGCTTACCGAAGGTTCTGGTCTATTTAGAATTGCCTTGAAAGGAAGACCTGACTTTCTAGTTCCAGCACATCAGACCCTGAAAACCCTGTGGAGTACAGTTTTTATCTGGTATTCCCATAAGTCGAAGCGGCTTCAACAGCAATTGGTTTAAAGTTGTTAGAAACTTAGAGAATGTGCTTTGGAATCAAACAGACTCTGCTCTTGCTGGCTGTGGGATTTTAAGTACTCAGATCCATTTCCTCAGGTGTCAAGGAAGGCTGAGAAGACCTCCCTGCCAGGCTGCTTGGGAGCATTGAATGAGATGTTATATTTAAATATTTAACATGCTGTCTGTCTCTTTATTCTTATTTTAATTTTGCACCTGTGAGAAAGAATTTTGTTTTCTTGAGTTTGTTTTCATAAGCCCCTCAATGCTCAAGCTTGCTCTATTTTCTTTTCCCCCAAGAGGGCTAATGGCCATCAACACCACATAGAACGTTCCAGGAACTATGCATTCTCTTTTTACTGGTGTTTCTTTTGAAATTTCTTTGGCCACTGTGCTAGTCCGGATAGACTAGAGGAACAAATTTCAAAGCCACACATATGGATATAAGGAATGGGTTTATATTCAAGGAGAACAGAACATTGAGAAAACATCCCAGCCCAGTCCAGCTCAAAGTTCCAAGTCGGATATTCACCCATATGCCTGAAGTCGGTTCATAAAGTCTCCTTCTGACTCACGAAGTCACAGGTCAGTGGCTACAGAGTCCCAGCACCGACAGGGGTCTCCCCATGTCTCCTCGCTTCCAGGGCTCAGGGTCCATCAACAGCATCCCATGGAGGCAGAAGCAACTCATCGCTGGCAGAGGCCTCCACGTGGCTTCCCCAGCCTCAGAGGTCCGGTTCTATCAGGTTAAAGCTGTGTCGCCGCCATTCTGTGTTGTCTGTGATTAATTGTCTCTGAAACTAACTCCAACAACTGGGGAAGATAGCTTCTCATCTTCACGAGGGAAGTATCGCGAGATTTTCCAGATGTCTCAGGTGAAAGCCATGCCCACACAGAGGCCTCATCAGCTACTCAATGGCTATCTCCAGATTAACAGGCCAGAATCCACCCCTACATTTCCATCATAAAATTAACATAAGTACATGATTGCCACAGCCACTACAGTGTATATCCTATTCATTGAGCTCTAGACAGTGCTTTCCAGAACACGTAGTTCTAGGAGCCCTAGGATAAGGCCCTTGCTATATAGCCCTTGCTATAGGATAAGCAAGGTCAGTGGTTCAAACCCATCAGTTGCTCTGTGGGAGAAAGATGAGGCTGTCTGCTCACATCTAGATTTACAGTCTCTGAAACCTGAGAGCAGTTCTCTGTCCATTAGGCTCCCTGTGAGTTAGCCAATTGACTAAATGGCACTGAATTTGTTTGGGTTTTCTTAGTTCTGATAGATTTTGTAAGTATTATTTAGATATTCTCAGATGTATATATTGTACATGTGTCTAAGCAGTTGCTCACCTGATATTTTGAATGCTGTGTGTTTATTATCTATTTTAGTTTTACATTTCTTCACATTTTCCTTCTGCCTGGAAAAACTGAGTGTCGTTTTCAGTGCTGGGGATTTTTCAGAAACCTGTATCATGAATAGCCATTGCATTCTTTCAAGGAAGAACCATCCTAAACATGTTTATAGGGAGTTCCACTTTGTGCTTTTAGATTTTAAACTAGTTCCTTCTCGTGGATTATGTCTTTTAAAATAAATAAATAAATGAATGTATGTGTAATAAGAACTTTAACTTCTTGTCATATTTCTGCCATATCTTTCTAGTTTACGTGGTTTTTATGTTTCTTTATGCACTTTTGGCATAAAGAAAGTATATTTCTATCTAGTTAGTTCTGTAGTTTTCCCTTTTTTTTGAGTTCTTAACTTGCTCTAAAATCTTGAAGTTTTTATGGACACCGAATTCAGATAAAATTTTCTTCTGGATACTCATGGCTGCCTTAAAAAATGATCACATGTAATTTATCACTCTATCTAAAATTTCTTTGGAATATGTAATAGCTTAAAAAAAAAAACTGCTGGCGCTGAGCCCCAGTGGCATAGTGGTTGAGTGCTGGAC
Source organism: Nesogale talazaci (assembly GCA_004026705.1). Taxonomy (NCBI): domain Eukaryota; kingdom Metazoa; phylum Chordata; class Mammalia; order Afrosoricida; family Tenrecidae; genus Nesogale; species Nesogale talazaci. Next base: position 87,184 of record PVJH01000504.1, on the reverse strand, counting down.
TGCAGTCCACTGGCTTGGCGGTTTAAATCCAGCAGCAGCTCTCCAGGAGCAAGACTGGGCCTCCCACTCCCACCAGAGGGCAGTGATGCCCAAAGAAAACACAAAAAAACCCCAAACTGCCATCGAGTTGATGCCAACTCATAGGACACTGTAGAACAGGGTAGCGCTGCCCTTGTGGGTTTCCAGGACTCCAGCTGTTGACAGGAGTTGAAAGTCCCATTCGTCCTCCCTAGAGCATCTAGTCGTTTAGAAACGCTGACATTGTGGGTCACCCTCCACTACCAAGTCTCAGTGTGAAAAACACGCGCTCGCCAAATTACTGCCTTTGTCTTCTCACTTCAGTGTCTGAATCTCCCCAACAGAGATGTGTCTGAAATGGACAATCTTTTTTGGGGGTGTGGGGGGCATCACTGCCCTCTGGTATGTGCGGGAGACCCAGCCTTGTTCCTGGAGAGCTGCTGCTGGATTTGAACTGCCAAGCCAGTGGACCGCAGTCCCACACTCAACCACTACACCACCAGGGCTCAGATGAAATGGACAGTTTAAAACAAGTTATTGCCTCTTTATTTTCTAGGATATATTGCTTACTAATGGCTATAAGAGCATAAGTTTGGGGATAGAGTGCTTTGCTTGCTGTGTTAGTCCAGGTAGACTAGAGGAACAAATTTCATAGACATGTATATGGATATAAGGAAAGGGTTTATATATAAAAGGAATGGAACACTGAGAAAGCATCCCAACCCAGTCCAGTTCAAAGTCATAAGTCCGATATTAGCCCATATGCCCGATACCAGTCTATATTGTCTCCTTCTGACTCACAAAGTCACAGGTCAGTGGGTGCAGAATCCTGGTGCTGGCAGGGGTCTCCCCAGGGCTCCTCGCTTCGAGGACTCAGGGTTCATCAACAGCATCCAGTGGTGGCAGATGCAACTCATCGCTGTTAAGGGTCCCCACGTGGCCTCTCCAGCTTCAGAGGTCTGGTTCCATCAGGGCCAAGCTGTGTGGCTTCTCTGGCTCCTCAGATGCTGCCATCATGTCTTGTCCGTGATTAATCATCTCTGAGAGTGACTCCCAACAACTGGGAATATAGCGTCCCATCTTCACAAGGGAAATATCGCAAGATTTCCCAGAAGTCTCAGGAGAAAGCCATGCCCACACAGAGGCCTCATTGGCTACTCAATGGCTATCTCCAGATTAACAGGCCAGACTCCACCCCTACATTTTAATCATGAAATTAACAAAAGCATATGAGTACCACACTTGCCTAAAAAACTACTGTAAAACTGTGTTGCATATGTCTGTTCATGTTCTTGCTGTTACTTTTGAGGGGTACATATATGATCCCACAGAGGTATTACTGGATCATGTGGTTTCTATTCCCTGTTTCAGAAAATAACCATATCACATTCCACAATCTTGTGCTTATTTACAATTCCACCAGCAGTTTATAAGAATTCTAATTTCTCCACACCCTCTCCAGTATTTGTTGTTCTATTTTTGAATTGGGCTGTTGTTAGGTGTTATCTAATCAATTATTTGATTTACATCTCTTAGATGGGTGTGAACATGTCTTTGTATATGTTAGCCATTATTGTGTCTTCTCTGGAGAATTAACCATTCATGTCTTTCTTTGACCCATCTTTTCATTTGATTTTTTTTTCTTTGTGATGAGGTAAAATTCTATAGATTTTAGGGATTAGTTCCTTGTTTGTTGTGTCATTGCTAAAGCCCTCCTTTCTCCCCCCCCCCCCATAAGTGGGTTTTTATTTTACTCTTAGGTTAAGTCTTTTGATGGCCTTTTTATTTTTGACACATCCCAAGCATGTCTTTTGTCTTCTGTTTGTACTGCTTTTATTGTATCTAGTAGTCTGTGTATGCTCTGCAATAGTTTATCCCATTTTCCCATTGACGATCTTTTTAGCTCTAGGGTTTGCATTTAGATTTCTAATCCACCTTAAGTTTATTTTTATGTGTGTGAAGTGAGGTATGGATTCTAATAAAGATACTATCAATAGAATTCCTTGGGGCTGCTTTATGATGTACTCCAATAAAATGACCATGCTATCTCTAAAGTGAACAAAGAACATATGTACACCAAGATATATGAATGGATTTTGAGTTCTCACTTGATCATAGTCCTAGTTTAAGAACTTTGCTATCACATAGCCCTGCCTGGAACGCCTCATGAAGAGATCAATGAGGATATAGGAACTTTAGCAGTGTGGTAAAGCAACTAGATAGTGCCCAGCAACCACAAACATAGTGTCTGGGGTCATAAAGTCTTGTCTCAAGACAAGCAGCGATCTAAATGAAGAGTGAGCTAAGTCCACATGGAAGAAGCACACCAGTCTGTGTGACCCAAGGACTGTAAACAATAAAATCCAAACTCAGAGGAGGCAATGATACGAGAGCCTAAATCCTAACCTCTCTATTGGCAGAATGCTGTGGATAAGAGTGGAAGTCTGAAATCCTTTTGTAGGTTCCTTATGTGGATCGAGTTTCTGCTGAATCCTCGCTGACCTTAGTCTAGCAATGTGAATAGTCTTAATACTCAAGTAGAAAGAAAATGTTTTGAGAATGATGATGGCGACAAATGTGCTTGACAGAATAGATGGATGGAGTGTAGGTACTATGTTCTGTTCTATCATACTGGATCCAGGCCATTTTGTATCCCACAGCTATGATGTAGTTTTTGAGCTTAGAGAGTGAGAGGTCTCCTACTTGTTCCTGAGTAACACTTTTTTGATCCCAATTTTTTTTCCAAATAAAGTCAGTGATTTGTTTTTCCCATCTCTTAAAAATGCTAGGATATAGATTGGAATTATGTTATATTTATGGATTTGTTTGGGTAGTATTGATGTTTTCACAATGTTAAGTCTTCCTGAAAATGTGGTGTATTTTTCCATTCATATAGATCAGCGTTTCTCAACCTGTGGGGTCATTAACCCCTTTGGGGGTCAAATGATTCATAGCAGTAGCAAATTTATACTTATGAAGTAGCAACAAAAATAACTTTATGTTTGGGGGTCACCACAACATGAGGAAATATATTAAAGGGTCACATCATTAGGAAGATTGAAACCATTGATACAGTTTTTGTTGTAGTAGTTTCTGTCTCATAAGTCTTTTATTTCTCTAGTTAGGTTTATTCCTAAGTATTTCATCTTTTTGGTGGCTGTTGTAGATGGCATGTTTTCTTGATTTCTTTTTAAGACTTCTCTTCATTAGCATACAGTAATGTAATTGAATTTTTTTGTTGATTCTTGTATCCTAACATTGCAAAATTTTTCAGGTATTTAAATCATTGTTTTTTGTTGATCTTTGAGGTTTTCAAGATATAAAATCACATCATCTGCAAATAAAATTTGCTCCTTTTCCTTTTAGATATCTTTGATTTCTTTTTGTTGTCTAATAGCTCTGGCTAATACTTCCAACACAATATTGAGTAAGAGTGGCATAAAAGGGAAAGCTTGTCTTACTCCTGTTCCCAGGGAAATGCTTTCAAGTGTTTTCCCCACTAAATGAGATGTTGGCTTTTGGTTTTGCATATTTAGTTGGGAAATTTCCCTTTTATTCCTATTATGTTTAGTACTTTTATCACAAATGCATATTAGATATTGTCAAATGCTTTTCTTGAATTCATTAATAAAGAACATATACTTCTTTTCCTTATGTTTTTGCTCATTAAGAAGAAATTTATTGCCCCATTGAATTTTTTTAAAATTTTTTGTGGGATTTTTTGCCCCATTGAGTTTTTATACCTTTTGACAAAAAAAAAAAAAAAAAAAAGACACCCCCAAAACAACTGGCATTGTTTTGCTTATGATGGTGGAGTATATGGATTGTTTTTCCAATGTTGAATCATCCTTGCATACCCAGGATGAATTCCATTTGAGTGTGCTTATTTGTTTGGATTTTGTCTGCAATTTTCTATTCTGATAATGTCACTTCCTGGTTTGGGTATCGGGATTATATTCATTTCATAGCATGTATTTAGGAATTTGCCATCCTCTTCTGTATTATGAACAGACTAAAATCGGTGTGAAATATTCTGTGAAAATTTAGCAGAAGTTCCTTGTAGAGCCTTTTGGTCATTGACTTTATATTAGTTTTGTTTTGTTTTTTTACTTTATAATTAGTTTTAAAATTACCAGTTTCTTTTTCGGTTGTGAATCTATTGAGGTTTTCTATATCAGTCTTTGTAACTTTGGGTAGGTTGTAAATTTCTGTCCTTTTTTCCAAGGTTATCAATTTTTTTTGGATTACAGGTCTTCATAGTTTGTGTCTTTTAAAATTTCCATTGGTTCTGTGGTGATGTCACTCATTTTACTTCTTATTCATAATATTTTGATCTTTTCATTCTTTACTATTATTTAGTGCTCTAGGGTTTGTCAATTTGTTAATGCTTTCAGAGAAACAATTTCTTTAAAAAAATCATTTTATTGGAGGATTGTATATCTCTTATCACAATCTATGCATTCATTTATTGTGTCACGCACATTTTAACATTTGCTCCCATCATCATTTTCAAAGCATTTTCTACTTGAACCCTGGGTATCGGCTCCTCATTTTTTCCCTCCCTCCCTGTTAATCCTCCCTCCCTCATGAATTCTTGATAATTTATAAATTATTATTACTTTTTCATGTGTTACACTGATGAAAAGACCAACTTCTTGTCTTGTTGAATTCTTCTGTTTTTTCTCTTTTCTGAATAATTTATTTCTGTTCCACTCTTTATCATTTATTTTCTACTGATGACTGAAAGTTTATTTTGCTCCTCTTATTCTAATTGCTGTTGCATTTTGGGGTTTTTTTTGACATGTATTTGTTGTTTTGTTTTGTTTTTATTCTAAGTACTGTTTCCGGTATTGCTGTATTTTCATTCCTGTTTGTTTTAAGTAATTAAAAAATTTTATTCCTTTTATTCCTTTCTTAAAATTCTCATAGCTCTTAAGCAAAGTTTTGTTTGATTTCCATGTTTGTTTCCCTTCCCTTGATCTTCCGATTGTTTATAGATAATTTTTAGGATTGTGATATGAAAAGATGGTTTGTAATATCCCAATGTTTTAAAATTTTCAGATGGAACACTTAGTGAGACTCTCTAGGGACCCAACTTACTAGATATTTCTTCATGGCATTTTTCTTGGCTGTAACATTTTACCAAATGAGATTGCCAGCCCTTGCTTCTTTGGCATCACTGAGTAGATTAAGCAAGAGCAAAACTCAAAAGTGCAGAAACGGTGAGGAAAGGGTAAAGGATTTCCCTAATTTCGGATCTTTTAACTTTGCAACCCTTAAAGCAGAGGTCCTCTAACTACAGCCCGTGGGCCACATGCGGCCCGCCAAGGACATTTATCTGGCCAGCCTGGTGTTTTCGCTGCCGCGCTGCCTGTCCTGCTTAGCAGCAGTCTCATCCTAGACCCGCAGTGAATTTGTTCATAGTTTTGTTTTGTGGTTTGTTTTTTTTTTAACTATGGTCTGGCCCTCGAATGGTCTGAGGGACAGTGAACTGGCTCCCCGTTTAAAAAGTTTGAGGACACCTGTGGAACCCTGGTAGTTTAGAAGTTGCTTGATGGGCTGCAGTCCATACGGTTGGCAACTCAAAACCACTAGGTGCTCCACACGAAAAAGATTGGACTTGAGGGAGGGGGGGAAGAAAAGATTGGATTCTCTACCTCAAAAATCTCCTCTAGGACTGCTATCAGTCGGCAGCAACTTGGTGGTACTGAGTTTTTTAGTTCTATAAGCTTTGCTTTTAGACTACATTGGAGAACCCATAGGAAATGGTGGCATCCTCCTTCATTTTCTTACTGGTAAGGATGGTACAAATGGCTTATGCTCAATTAAATATCACGTGTCCTAAAAGTTAGCAGTTTCAACCTTTCCAGCGGTTCCCAGGAAGAAAGACCTGGAGACCTGTAGTTGTCAAAGACTGTAGATATTAAAACCCTGTGGAGTATCCCTGCCCTGTAACACGTGGAGTTGCCATGAGTTGGCTTGAAGGCATCAGTTTTCCCCTACTGGTAATGGGCCACTGAGATAGTTAGCTTCAGTAGAGAAGTGGTGTTTTCTTTCCTTCTCTTAATATATAGTATTGTTCTGGTTCAGTAAGTGAAGCAAGTATAGATATCAGCTAATCCCTATGATTTTAACCGACATTTTTGTGTTTCTGTATTTTCTAGTCTCAGAAAACCTTTTCTCAGAATTTGCATGCCATTTTAGGAGGCTATAGTTTTCAGACTAAACATATTTTCTTCATTTTTTTTTTAGATCTCAAACTGCAATTTACATTATCAGAATTGTTTGCCTACTTAGATCACATTCCCTAGACAATGTTCAACTCTTTACTGGTCTGTAGCTAAATAGACTTATTTATAAGATCTTCTATTTATAAAATCATCCTTTGGGATAACAGGGTTCTTTTTCCAACTTCTAAACCTTCTGTAGCTTTGGTTGCCTAACTTTGAAAAAGCATAATTACAGATACAAATGATTTCTTAATGGAATGTGACATTTACAGTGATGTGCAATATATACTTATTCCACATGAACTTTTGATTTTATTTTAGCTTTGTTTAAATAACATGTGCTTTGATTGTCTTTATAAACTTGATGCCAGAAACATCTTTTATAAAATCAGGCAATCGCTGTATACTATATGTGAGTTCTTGTAAGTGTTCTTTACATCTCTGCCTCTTTTCTGAGTGTGTTTAAGGGAGGGAAGACATATTTCAACTTTTCTAGCAGTATCCCTTTAAAAATGAACAAAATTGACCCAGTGGAGGAGTTACTGTGTTACTGTGAGGACAGCCCCTGCCTTTGCCCAAATTCAGTCATCTTCCTTCCACATCACCGTGCTCCATATGCCCATCTTATTCAAAGGGCTGAGCAGTATTTGGTCTCCTCAGAGGGAGTTTACTTAGAAAGTGTACACAAGATGAAGAAATTACTTCTCGTTTCAAAATTCTGTATGAAATCTTTTGACGTTTTCTGGTCTTTCAAAGCACGTATTTTCATGCCAGTCTCAACATTTGGTTGTTTATTCATTCTTTCATTCAGCAAACATTTATTATTCATCATCTGTGAGTGTTAGGTATGCCATTGGCATTCAAAGGTAACTGAGACGCCACTGCATAACTTGAAAGCTTTATGATTTTGAATTGAAGACAAATGTGGAAATAAACCTATGTAATCCAATGTGAAGAAATATGATAGAATGATAGAAATATGTTTTGAGTATCATGGGACACAATGAAGAATAGCCAATAATATTAGAATGGGTATGGAAGAGGATATGAAAATGTTGTAATAGAATCCAGACCACAGAAGTAAGTTTTTTTCATCATAGTATGTTTTTGGAAGGGTGTGAGTTAAATTTTAGGGATGCTATTGTTAGAGAAATTGCCTGATAGTGTATAGCATTAATTATTGAAGAAATAGGAAATATACTTAGCTCACAGTACTTTAGATCCAAATATTGACAGATTCACACCTCCTCTCTCAGCTTGCTTTTTTAGCACTGAGTTGGGGACACTCTGAATAGCTGAGATTAACAAAGAAAATCAGAGACTCAAGGAAATAATAATCCAAAGGACTCAGGGACGACAAGAACCACAGCTTGAATGACACTTTGACCCAAAGAACTAGAAAATGCCTAAATACCACATTGATTACTCTGATCATGATCATAATAGAAGGTCCTGGACAAAGAAGGGAGAATGAAAAAGTTGAACAAAGTTAAAAATTTTAGAAAAGAGAGGCTAGATTTATTGCTTGCCAGAGACTAGTGGAATCCTCAGCCCCCCCCCACCCCCCCGGCTTCAAGTCTGGACCCGAAAGTCCTGAGGGTCTGCTTTCAGTAGTATAAAAGATAGACTTAGGAAGTGAACACGAACACCAGGAAGGACGTACTTCTCATTTCCCTCAAGCACGTGTGACCAAAAGAACAGCATTTACTGGAAAACAAAGCTCAGGAGGCAGGAAGGGCCAGGAAGGTCAGATGGATGGAAACAGAGAGCCCAGGGAGGAAGTGGGAAGAATGCTGTGACATTGAGGGGGTGGGTTGCAACCTGGGTCACGAAATAAAACATGCCTAAATTGTAGAATGAGGTGGGGGAGGTTAATTTGTCAGTGTTCATGCAAACCACAATTAAAGTGTTATTTTTAATTACTCCTATAAAATAAATAGCTGAGATTCTTTTTAAAAAACATGGCTATGCATCTCATCTTTATTTTCCTATAGCAATTACAAAACAATTCCGTGACTATTTTGGAAAAGAACGAGTAGGCACGCTGATAATTTTCTGCAGCTCTGAGGATACAGCCAATCCGCGGGCTCGTCCCAAACAAAAGCCAGACTCTCTGCTGCGGCCCTGGAGTCAGTTTCCACTCACAGGGGCCCTACCGAACAGCCCCTGGGTTAAAGGCTTTAAATCTTTAAGGAGTGGAAAGTCTCATCTTTCTCTGTCACAGCAGCTGGTACATTTGAACTTCTGACCTTGTAGCTAGCAATCTAACATGCGTGTAACCTGCTATCCCACTTAGGGTATATTTATCTTTCTTCATCTGACACACAATTACAACACTGAGAAGTCCTGGAAAATCGAGGGGCTAAAGTTTGGATGTTATTAGGATAAAGACAAACCAACTAACCAACAAAAAAACCTCTCAACTTTGTTGAACAATTTTCCCGCAAATATCCTCTTGAACACCTATTTCATTTTTGTCACACGACAAAATAACATGATCTCACTCCCTCATTTCTCTGGGTTGCCAAAGTAGAAGCAGAAATGACTCTGGCCCATCACCATGGAGAAAAAAATGGTTCCTCTCATATGGCATCATACACGCTTCCGTCTTTCCGGCTCTCTCTCGCCCTGGTTTAAGTATAACTCCGGAGCTCCTGCGAGGTGGAGTTGTTGCTAAATGAGACACACTCTTTTCCACAGAGAACTTGTGGGACACCCAAGAGGCCACCAGTGTGTAGGGGAGAACCAGGGGGGAAATTTAAAGCGAAAAACAAAGGTTTGCAGAGTCTGCTCTCACTCCACCCTCCAATTGCAGGGTTATCAGACCTGAGCTCTGAGCAGACTAGTAGCTGGAGTTCTATGAGGTTTGGATGAGAGAGAAAAGCAGGGTGGGAAGCAACAGCACAATCGATCCTATTATAGACCCCAGATAAGTTCAAGACATTTGAAAAGATTTCCTTTTTAAAACAACACACACACACACACACACACACACACACACACACACACACTGTTTTGCTTTCCATGAAAAATTCATGAAACGACACCTAGGAATTTCTCACAATGCACACAGGGGGCTAGGTGTGTCTGCTTGGGAGCCAGCTAAATGAGAGACAAGTAATGTGGAATAGTGTTTTTGCGAACAGGAGTATATCATATACCTAGACACTTAGGGACGCTTTTGCAATCACAGCCTTTTTGTAAGATGCAACACAGACACACAGCAAGGTCTCTGGTGTGACCACAGGCAGTTCTGACTGAGGAGGGGACATTAAGGGGCAGGTTGAACTTCTTCCTTTTCTGGAAGTTTTGCAGATATTATCGTCCAGAAAGAGGAAAAAAATCCCTTCAGTTTAACAAATATGAGCAACTGCAGAATTCACTTTAAGGAATTAATTCCTTGAATATTCCTTGGATAGACGTAGAATTGTTGAGCCAGACCCCTTTAAGTTATCAGCCAAGCACAAACCTTTTGCGTTACCCAAAGGCCTTGACACCCCCTAGGGAGACAAGATGAATCCCTTTCAACATCCCAGAAGGATGCCATTGTTGCTTGCCTGGGTCTGAATGATAAGTGCACAGATGGGAAATCAAAAAGCTAACAGGATGTTTCCACAGCCTCCCAACCAGCTACAATCTCTTCCTTCGTTCTTCAGCTCCCTCTCTAAGTGTGAGTGAACCCAAGCCTCTTCCCAGAGGGTTCACATAATCAGACACTGTTTGTGGGAACAAGAAGTTGTGAAAACAATTTCTCCTTTTAAGTGTATGGCCCGATTCCTCTCTCTCTTAAGGGTCATTCTGAGTTTTTTTTTTTCTCTCTTTCCGTCTTTAAATCTCCTTTGTGCTTCTCCATCCAACCACTTTTCACCCATTCAACTTCCTGTTCCTTTCTTGCATCCAGTGCTTTGTATGGTTTGGCTCCTTATATGTTCACATGTCTGAAACACTTTCAGAACAAATAGTTTATTGAACTTCCAAAAAAACACACAGGTAGAATGAAAAGATTGCTATGTAATGAAAGGGGAAGGAGTGCTTAAACTTACTAGAAAACATACACAAGAGTGATCAGTGTAAGATTCTCCAATTCTGCCTTCACCAAGATTCTTTCCAGTATTAGAAATGCCACTGAAATAGGACAAACTTCATGACAATTTCCTCTTGACTTTCTGAACAGAGCTTTCACAGTAATACATGTTTGAAGTTCAGAACAGTCTGTTCTGTCATAATACAATGTTTGTGTTCCTAAGGAAATCTGCATTATCAAAAGAATATCACCTTAGGGGAAAAATTGCTTCCACAGGGACAGTACAGTGAAGAGCTAAAAAAATTGAATCTCATAAAGAAGGCTGATTTTTTCTTTGGGTGCATAAGCAAATGTGGTGAAAAAAAAGTTTATGGTGCCCAGCTATCAAAAGATATGGCATCTGGGGTCTTAAAGGATTGAAAGTAAACAAGCAGCCATCTAGCTCAGAAGCAACATAGCTCACATGGAAGAAGCACACCGGCCTGTGTGACCATGAGGTGTCGAAGGAATCAGGTATTAAAGAACTAAAAATTAATATCATTATAAATGAGGGGGAGTACAGATTGGGGACCCAAAGCCCATCTGTAGGTAACAGGACATCCTCTTACAGAAGGGTCACAGGGAGGAGACAAGCCAGTTAGGTTACAATGTAATAATGATGAAACATACAGTTTACCTCTAGTTCTTAAATGATCCTCCCCCCCCAACTATCATGATACCAATTCTCCCTTAAAAATTCAGCTAGACCAAAGGATGTACACTGGTACAGATAGAAACCAGAAACATAGGGAATCCAGGACAGATGATCCCTTCAGGACCAATTTCCACTTGACTTTGGCAATACCGGGAGGGTGGAGAGAAGGTGGGGTAGAAATGAGGAATTGACTATAAGGGTCTACATATAAGCTCCTCCCTGAGGTATATACAACAGAGAGGTGGGTGAAGGGAGACCTCATAGACAGTATAAGTTATGACAACATAATAATTTGTTATACTTACCTGACAGGGGAGATACCATGATCATGAAGGTGGTTTTCCCAGGGCGAGGCTTATCCATTGCACTCTGGATGTGCTGACCCCTAAATGTGGGAAACTTGACTGCATAATTTGTGGTAGTGGGGGACTGCGTTCACTCTCTCTCCTGATGAAAAAAAAAGAAAAAAATAATTATATTTAAAATAGTTATATTAAAATTATTTAATAATAATTTGTTATTTAAAAATAAATTATCAAGGATTCATGAGGCAGAGGGTATCAGGGAGTGAGGGGGAAAATGAACTGATACCAAGGGCTTAAGTAGAAGGCAAATATTTTGAGAATGATGAGGGCAACAAATATACATATGTGCTTGACATACAATGGATGGATGTATGAATTGCGATAAAAGTTGTATGAGGGGCTGAGCCCTGGTGGCGTAGTGGTTGTGCGCGGGACTGCGGCCCACTGGGACGGAGGTTCAATTCCAGCAGTGGAGCTGGGGCTCCTACTCCCACCACCGGAGAGCAGTGATGCCCACAAAAAAAAAAAAAAAAAAGTTGTATGAGACTCCAATAAAATGATTTTTTAAAAAAAACCAAAATGATGGAATATTATGTACAAGTGTGCTGAGCTGACCCAATGGATCGTGATGAGAGTTGTATGAGCCACCAATAAAATGATTTTTTTTTAAAAAGTTGATTTTTCTAGCAATAATCAAAAAATTTTTAAAGTTTACCTAGAAATTATAAAGACAAAACTCAATGCTCAGGTGCAGCATATTAAAGCTATCACTTCTCATATAAAGTTGAGCAAATCCAGCATGTGAATGCGCTTCCCTTTCCCTATTACTGCTACTCATGATCATAACCCAGCCTTTTTATCCTCATTAGCATTTTTATTTTCATCAGGAGGATCAGCCAAACAAAAAGCGACTAAGCTAAGTCTCCACTGGGGCAAGCCCTTGTTTTCCAACCGAAGTGCTAATTTTTGTTCACAACTGTGCTGCTAACCCAAACCAATCTAGGGAAAGCCAAGCGTGCTTCCTTAGTCATCAATTTCATTCTCGCTTAACTGACCTTCCGGATAATGCATGCATTTGTGGGGTTAGCAGGCAGCTTAGGAGTTAAAGTGAAATATAAGTTGATGCTGGATCAAAACAAGCAGCCTTTCTGAGGTAGAAATAGTACCTAACTGTTGACATTCACTAAAAGTCTCTTTACCTCTTTGCATAAAGTGACCAGATTTAAGCAGGACACCATTGAAGAGGGGTGGGGGTGGGGGGGTCGATTCTTGATTAAAAATTTGGTCTATGTGGAGCAACAAAAAATTTCATAGAATGCAAAAATAGTATTGTAATATACTTATCTTAATTTTAAAATGCCGCGGGACGTTGTTAAATTGTTAAAAAGCGGGACGTCTGGTCACCTTATGCATGCCACACATTATTAAGACAGTGGCCAAAAATGGTCTTTTCCCAGGATGGCGCACTCATTCCCCTGCAACACTTAGTTTTTATGTTTATCTTTTAAAAAAGGAATTAAAATGCAAACTTTGTATTTGTCTCCCACAATTGTTTATTCACACACACAGAATGGGACTTCTGGTTATCTTTCAAATGATGGCATTAGGGGACATACCTTTGAAAAGTATCTTTTCAAGCAAGTTTTCAGTGCTATGAAGACTTAATGTGGGTGAACCAGGTATTACTTAACAGCTTTTCCAAAGACAGGAACTCGGCGTGAAAGAAAAGCAAGCAAACTCCCCCCTCAACCCCCCCACCCCCTACTAACTAAAGAGACCAGTTAACTTGCCAAGTAAAAAATTCTAAGTCTCAAGAAATACTCTAAACACAGAAAAATAAGCACATAGATGAATGCCTCCCCTTTTCCTTGTTGGTCTGAGGCCGACTGACAGCACCAGGTGGCAGCCCTCGGGAGCTGCCTGCTGCAGATGCCCTACCTGACAGCCCAAAGCTGGCAGGAATTAAGCAGAAACATGTGCTTCCTGTGGAGGGCAACGGTCAGCAGGTGGGATCCTCAGACTGTGTTACTGAGCCGGCCTCCTGTGTGGTCAGCTGGGCCGCCTTACTCATGAGCTCTGAGGGCTGGGAACAGGACATTTTCTCAGTGCTGTTCTGGAAACTGTTCAAATGTAATTATGCTGTATGTCGTTGTGGAATAGATGAGTTAGAGGTTCCACACAAATTGAATTTTGAGGCCAGTCTGAAATTACATTAGATCTGAGGGCTTTGACAAAAGCCTGTCTGAATCGTCATGCATTACCCTCAGGATCATCTTTCTTTAATCACTCCCTAACGTTTTTCTGCTTAGGTCACTGATTAATGGGTGACGTAAATCCTCCCTGTCCCCCACACCCCCTTTTTTGGTCCAGTAACAAAATGTTTTATTTATTAATCTGTCTTTTTCTGGTGGCCCCCACAAGACAACAAACATGAAACTGATTTCTGAAGCTCAGGAAATGGACATTTTCTCATTCCGTGTGGTACTGTAACTCTCAAATGTGGACAGCTATGACTGGAATGTGATACAAGCTGAGTTACCAGACTTCTTTGCTGTTATGAGTACACTCTCAGAGGCGCAAGAAGGAGATGAAATGTATTTGGTTCATGAGACAAATAAGAACATTCCCCTCAGGCAGGAAGCACAAATGCCAACACCCAGATCACCAACCATCCTGTGTCTCAATTCCTTCTTTTTATTTCTTGATAGCCTTTTCCATGTATAAACCACAAAGTTGAAGGGGAAAAAAAGTGTACCGTCTCACAGAGCAAGGAATTCTCCCTCATCTCTGTCTCTGCAAACTTTAGTAAGTCATATAAATACCTAACCCAAACATTCATTCAGTTATGGTATTTTTCTGATCATATAAAGAGGTAACTTGGCTTGGTTTATAGCGAGACTTGGTCTCCATTTTTTAAGTACACTCTAGCAAAACTTAACAAGTAAAGCTCATGTCTTCATTTTCTCTGATCAGAAGAACTTTATTACACAATATTTGAAAGCTCCGAAAAGGTGACAAATGAGATTTGGGGGAGGACATGTATCACATGTACCAAACCATGCGTACTTGTGTGGTTGTTGTTGTTGTGAATGTTATTGTTAGGTGTTGTCCAGTCAGTTCCAACTCGGTAAGACAAACTAACAGATGCACATGATGGTTGGAGTTTATACCTAGGAGTGGAATTTCTGCATCATAAGAAATGTGCCGCCTCTCACAGGTAATGCCAACCAGTTTTCCAAACTGGTTTTTAGCAGTTTACATAACCACAAACCTCATTTGTCCACATCCTTGCATTATCTGTCTTTCCCACCTTTGCCTTTCTGATAGGTCTGTAGTGGTCTCTCATTGTGATATATTTATGAAAACTGCATTTTATGAGTATTATTCCCACGGACAACTATTCTGAACAGAAACAGGACATTAAAAAAAAAAGATTTAGTGAGTTAATCTCTTGTTTATGGAAACCTTTCAGGGCTTTAGTGTTGTTGTGACTCTTTCAGAATGTTGAAGCATCTCTGGCTTGCATTCTGTCGATTCCACATTCTCTCTATCCTGCCTGGCTTCTTATCTACTTTCTGGTTTCTCCGGCGCCAGGAATGATAAGAAAAAGAATGAGAATAATAATGGCAATACATGAATAGGTTACTTTTTTCTGGGCTATTAGGTGTCAGGCATTGTTTCAAGCACCAAACCAAAGCCCACTGCCATGACGTAGGTTCGGAATCATAGCGACTAGATAGGCTCAAGCAGAACTGAGGCTGTAGTTGTGGACAAAAGCAATCTGCCACATGGTCCCCCTGGAGCAGAACTGGGGGGTTCAAAGTGACGACCTCTCCTTTGCCGACTGTTTGGGTAGCAGCTACACATTTAAGCTCTGTACTACAAGGACTCCTGTCTTGAGCAACAAGTCTATGAATTAGATAGTGCTGTTTCTTCCATTTTACAAATGGGAAGAATGACATACAGAGAAGATAAGTAGCTCATCCCGATGTCAAGTCATGAAGTTTGGGGATTGATCCCAGGTGATTCGAATTCAGAGTCTAAATGTTTAATTATTATACTGCCCCATGCTACTGAGGGCCTCTCTAGGGGTCCCATGGGTGATGAGGTGGGCTGCCTATTCCATGTATAAACCACAAGTCAAACATCAGCTGTGTGAAAGCACCAGCCGTTCCACGGGAGAAAGCTGAGGCAGAAAACTCATCAAGATTTACATCCTTGGAAACCCAAAGGTGCCATTGTACCCAATCAGCCTGGTGCCAGTGAGTGATTGAAAGATGCTAATGCAGGTTTCCTTCTAGTGTTTTTTTATTAATATTTTTTTCAGTGTAAGATTAGAGAATCATAATTTCTTGAAAGATAGCCTTATAAAAGCAATGCCACATCAAATATAGGGTATTGATTAAATGACATGTATCTAGATTTATAATTAGATACTACTGCATGTGTAGGATGAAAGTTTAGATAGGACCCTCTGGTGACCCCATCAGACAGGGTAGAACTGCCCCTGTGGATTTCCAGTAGTAAACTCTTTAGGGGAGTAGAAAGCCTTGCCTTTACTTCAGAACAGCTGGAGCTTTTCAACTGCTGACCTTTTCCACCAGGTATTCGTTCTCTTCCAATAGCAGGTGATATTTTAAAAGTAGTGATGCCTAAATGATATATTCAAGGCCAATGATTCAGTGCTTGAATCATTTCAGTAAGGAAGTATGACTTAATTATTTATAACTCATAAATGAACATAAATAGTATATATTATTGTAGTGTTTAGGGTTGGTTTTTGGTTTGTTTTTAGTTATAAAAGGCCACTGTTTTAGATGAATTATCAAAGAATTGGTTCTCAGTGACTTTTATGCCATCCGGTGGACAACACTGCCATTTTCTAAACAATTACTCCCTAAAGAAATGAAACCCCATTTCAATGGGCCACCAAGGAGATAAATGTGGACAAGGAAAAGGGCAGTGAGTATTTCAGGGCTGACCAGCTTGGAAACACCTATACAGTGCACAACTTCCAAATTGACATCTCTAGAGTCGATGGAGGTGGCAAGGCCAAATTGGAAATGTCAAACAAGGCAATCACAGTATGGATGAGTCTATTTCCTTGGAAATCAAAGTAACAAATTTTCCCATACTTTCTCCACATTTTCCAAATTGTTCATGCTTTTGTATGAATTTAATAGGAGTCTGTGTCTTTTTGTTCCCAGCTATCCTTGGTACAACCTATTACATTGAAAGTTCTGAGATTTTTCTGGAACATTACCAAAACTAAACCAACGCCATCAAGTTGATTCTGACTCGTAGTGACTGTATAGGGTTTATAATAGTGTAAGTACTTACAGCAGCAGATCGTCTCATCCTTCTCTAGTGGAGCAATGGGTGGCCTTGAACTGCTGACTTTTCTAGTAGCAGCCCTGCGTTTAACCCGCACCACCACCAGGGCTTCTTTCTAGATGCAGCAGTTCTCAACCTGTGGGTCGCAACCACTTTGGGGCTGGAACAACCATTTCACAGGGGTTGCTCGATTCATAACAGTAGCAAAATTATAGTTATGAAGTAGCAGTGAAAATAACTTTATGAAATCAAATCTATGGGTGGAGTCAGTGCAGCAGGAGTAAGTGGATTAAAGGGCCTGGTCATTAAGAAGGTTGAGAAGCACTGTTCTAAAGCACTCCAGAACAAGCTCACTGCCATCCCGTCATTTCCGACTCAGAGCAACCCTGGGGCGCAGCGTGTAACTGTAACCATCCTGTGAATTTCGAGACTGCAGCTCTATACAGGAGGAGAAAGCCCTGTTCTTCCATGAACAGCTGCTGCTGTCAAACTACTTACCTTGCAGTTAGCAACCCAATCCACAATTACTGTGCCATCAGGGCAATAACAGGTCATGAAACCAGTTATGAATGAATAGAATGTAAAAGGAAGCATAGTGCTTCACATATAAATTAGTTCATGGAACTTTGGTTTCTATGCTATGTGTTCGAGGTGCTACAGAGGAATGAGTAAGTGGTAGGAAGGGAGAAGGAGCTTCCTCCCTATCCTACCTCTAGCAGTGCTCCAGCAATGTCATTGGCTCCAGCTTCCAACTTTTTTTCAGCCTCCAACACAGAGATCCCAATGGAAGTTAGTGGTGCTCCTTCTTCAAAGGTATAAGCATCACATCCACCTTCAAATTTCTTTAGTCCCCTAGTTCCAGTAACTTTTTGTTTATTGTACTCCCCCATTCTCCCAAGAAATGGTATCTAATTCCTTTAGCTCTTGTCTCCGAAGCTTACTTTAGCATTCTCTTTCTATTTTTTCTTTTTTTTGGGGGGGGGCATCACTGCTCTCCGGTGGTGGGAGTAGGAGCCCCAGCCCCACTGCTGGAATTGAACCTCCGTCCCAGTGGGCCGCAGTCCTGCGCACAACCACTACGCCACCGGGGCTCAGCCCTCTCTTTCTATTTTTTTCAATCATCCAACAACGGAGGAACCAATTTCAGGCTTAAATCCCTCTGGTTTTGTTTGTTTGCCACATTCTGATCAAGATGATGGTTAGAAGCCATCAGCCCTTGGAATTAACTGATAGGTCTGGTCTCATGAATACAGTGTTCCACACCTCAGCTTGAGCATATTTGTTGTCACTAGCTTTCTTCAAGTTGCCCTCACTCATGTAGGCTTTGTACCCAATGGGCTAGCTCCTTCTCATCCTTGAGGTTTTTAATGGTTGATTTTGTGAAGCAAATCACCGGGCTTGTCTTTTCAGTCTGGCTTCTCGGGAAGCTCCTATTTGACATCAAGACAAGTGAACAAATCTCCACCGACTAACAGCCACATTGTCAACTACTAAATATCTGCAATTACCAATGACACAGTATTGACACGTGTTTGTTTTTCTACAAGGGAGAAAACAATCAATCAAAAATGCATGCAACACAACTGACTTAATTTGAAAGTTGAAGTTATGCCAGCATTCTGTAGTACAGTCTCTGGGTATTTAATTATAGGATGGTGTTGTTGCGAGTGGCCAGGGAATCAGTTCCAAGTCATAGCGACCCTCTGTGCAGCAGGACGAAACATTGCCCAGTCTTGTGCCCTGTTCACAAGTGTTCTTATACTGGAGCCCATAAATGCAGCCACTGTGCCAATCTGTCTTGTCGAAAGGCTTTTTTTGCGCTGCCCCTCTGTTTTTTCAAGCACCATGACCATGTCCAGGGACTAGTTTCTCCTGATAGAATGTCCAAAGTATCCATCCATGCAAAGATGACGGAGTCTCATCATCCTTGCCATTAAGGAGCATTCTGGCTGTACTTCTTCAAAGAAAAACTATAAGACAGTGGTTCTCAACCTTCCTAGTGCTACAATCCTTTAATACATAAGGTTTGTACTGACTAATTTTCAGAACTAGATTGTTAGTACTTTCTTTCCTAGTCTGTCTTAGTCTGGAAGGTTTACTGACATCTGCCTACAATGAGTCATCCTGCTGGGATATGATATAGTGGTGAAATAGCTTCCAACATCATAGCATACTAGAAACTGTCATAGAGTGACAAACTAACCGAGGGTGGTGGAAGATATTAACTAGGAAGTGGATAAATAGGACCTAGACCCTGTTCTTCTGACACCGTTAGCTTAGCTGTTGGGAATTTATGGGGTGTAGAGGATGGTGTCAGGCTGGCTGTCTTGTGCTGTATTTTTATATATCAAGCTGTATATATAAGTGAAACATATATCAAGGAAAGCTTGATTCATACAAATGTAGAAGTAAGCAATTCCAATCAGACATATTCCAAGTCTGTGAGTCAGGTATTAGGCTGGAGTGTTCTCCTGTTCTCAAAGCTAGGGGCCTGATGAATCCAAGGTTGGCAGAAAGGTGCAGGGCTGGTTGCTGACGAGGCTAATGAACCCAAGGTCAATAAGTGAGACAGGAAACTATTTATTGTTACCTGAATCTGCAGACATTATGGCAGGCCGCTAGTTCAGGCCAAAAGAGTCCAAAGAACCAGATGCAGGATCAGGATACAGCAAAATGCAAGCAAGCTTTCCATCCATTTATGGTGGAAGCAAGTCACACCCTCAGGGAAATGTCCTATAAATAAATTGCATCAGGCTGTGATCTGAGGAAGGGTGCTGTAGCCCACACTAATATTCATACAATTGATTGGGTGCTCAGAACAGATCTCATCCTAGAGGTGAGTGCATTGCATTATGTCACATCTTGGGGGATCTTAACTGCCAAACAATTGAGACTTCTGGCAAAGCAAAGTTGACACAAAATCTATCTCAGCTGCTAACTCAAAGATTGGCTGTGGGACCTACCAGCTGTTCCTGGGGGAGTCTGCATCTGTCAAGGCAGTTCTCCTGTGCCTATTGAGCTGCTCTGAGTTACAATTGACTTGATTGCAGTGGGATTTTGCTTTTTGTTTGAGTAACCTTATATGAGGGGACTTCAAAATGTCTATAGGAAAATGTCATTAAAAGATAATGGATTTTGCCCATTAACTTTAAGGCAGTTATTCACTTACATTAACTCTAAAGAGGAGTAAATATGTAATTACTCAAATAGAGGGTCTGAAGACAGAGATACCATAACTTGATCTATTTAGGAGGTAGAATAAGGAAACCAAGAGAAGATACCAGACAGGTGGTCTGTGGGTTTACATTGGCTTTTTTCATGCAGTGTTTTACAAATTGAATTAGGTTTCAAGATCCCCAAAAAAATATTTCCAAAGTCTCTTGAACAAAATTGAACAAAAAGGAAGCCCAAGAAATATTGAGTGCTCAGCTCCCAGAGCACTAAGAGTTTTAGATTAGATATCATTGTCAATGTACCAGAGTCCGCACTAATCCTTTATGTCTGGCTTTTATTCTTTGATCTTGATTGCTTTGTGCTGGTAGGCATTCTAGTTTTGACTTGACCTAGAGAAAGCATCCAGGGAGGTAAGTGGAATTTTAAAAAATAGTGTAGCATAGAAGCAGAGTGAGGGGTGAGTGACTTAGGAGAGAGAAAATGTGCACAGAATGGAAGGGAGGTTTAGGAATGTGTGAAGAAGGGTAAATGAGAGGTTGAGAAAGTTGTACTATGTGATCTCCTCTGGTCTTCCATCTGTTTATAAGAATGCCAGTGAAACAGTATTAGAGGGATTTGTGTTTTACTGGGATGGTGTGACAGTGGGCTAAGTTTGATATGAAGTCTGTTGGGACAGAAGCAGGGCTGTGTCAGAAAGACCCAGGAACAGGTCAGTAATATAATGTTTTTTTAATTAAAAAATATATATGTATATTTATTATTTTAAAATAACTGTTTTGAAGTCCACACAAATGATGATCTAAACATTTGATACCAAAAAACTAATTATACTTGTTGAGGCCCACTAGTTTTAATAAGTTAAAATTATTTAAAAAATAATATTTTTCAAAGATTGCTTGATAAGTTCACATTATTTTCACCCTAGTTCTCCCTTGGCTCTCATACTTCACAGAATAGCTTACCACTGGTCTCTTACTTTTAAGTGCACATCAATTCATCAGTAAATATATATGCACATATAGTTATCTACCTATCACTGATCATTACAACAGTCTCATCTGGTTATATGTGAAAATGTAAGTGGCATCTTTTATTTAAACGTTTTTCTTCTTTTGATTCAGTACATGGCTTTCAAAATATTTGTATCCATTTCCTCACTGTAACCCGAAATCTTATATAATTCACTTGTGCAAAACGGTCTTATTTCTTCATTTATGAGCCCTGTGCTTTTTTACAGGCCTACAATAAATCTGTCCTGTCTCACCCATCACACAGCCCTCTCCCTTTTGCTCAAGATTTTCTTAATGTGTCCATTTCTTTCAGAAGCCTAGCCTTAAGAACATGGTTCAAAACCACCTATTACGGTATCACTGACAGATGATTGGCCTCCAACAAGTCATCCAAAGAAAGCACATTCTTTTTTAAAGTTGGGGAGGGGGGGAGTATACATATCTAGTAAAAACATTCTTTCCAGATTTCCTTTCCACGCTAACTCATCAGTACGAGACAACAGCAAGTCTGCGAGTACTTAGGAGTAGGCCCTAGATCCCTGTCTCCATTTGAAGTCTCACCATTTGTCAAGCAGCTTTATTAATTCCAGGGGCAGTTTATTGAAAGTAAGAAAAGACCATGCCATCAATTCATTCCTCTTGCAGAGCAGACTTCGAAGACTCCAGAAGCCAACTCAGAGCCCTGGAATGTTGCAAATTGGTGCTGTTTCCTTTGCCACCAGAGGTTTGAACTGAAAGATTTGCAGCATTGAATGGGTGGGTTTCTTTATGTTGGCAGGCAGCTCAGCAGCATTTGGTAGAGATGAAAGTGATCATCTGTCCTACATTTGCTTGCTTTTACCTTCGAAGTTTAGCTCCAGAGAAAGGGAACTGATGTCCTTGGTCTCTCTGAATTCATTCCCTTTGCTTTCTTCATCAAGTTTTAAATTTTCATGTAAGCTGCTACATGTCCTTTTGGCTTTGGAAACACTTGTCACTTTCTAACTGCACTCCATTTTCTGACCTGTAAGATGAAGATAAAACGCTTCATGCAATGTAAAAATCAAAGGACACAAAACTTGTATAAATGCTTAGAATCAAGAAAATATAAAATTCTGTGAGTCAACTTAGAGAATGCAAGGATTGAGAAAATATGAAAGGTTCAAAAACAATTTGTAACTCAGAATAGATAGATTCACAAAATGAAATGGGGACTCTTTAAGGACATAATTCACTGACAATTTAGCACACAAGTTATAAATGGTGTGCAATATAAAATATGATTCCCCCATATGGTAATTCTTATCTAGCTATAATCCCCATGAAATTTCTCTACACTGATGAGACCCCATTCTATTACACTGAGGAAATAGTCCTCTTCATAGGCTTTTCTTTGGACAGAAGTCTTCTATAAGGCCTCTAAACAATTTAGAGTATTCTCAATCTCACTATCCATAGTTCCTGAACATTCAGTACCGGTATTTCTAAAGAGGCTGTCTTCCTTTGATAATATGTATAACCTACTAGCTACCTACGCTCTCTTTTCCCTTTTTACTGCCTTGCTCTGCTGTGGTGGTCAGGTGTTGTGAGGAAGGGCTGACCCATTGCAAGCCCAGGTACACAGTCCAACACACTTTGTGGTCCTGTGCCATCCTGATAATTGTTCTGTTTGAGCCCATAGTTTCAATCACAATGTCGATTGATTGCCTCAAGGGATTTCCTTTTTTGCTCTGACCTGCAAAACACCAAGCATCATGTCCAAAGTACAGGCGAGGAAGTCCTGCCCTTCTCACTTGTAAGCAGTTTGGGGACCATACAAAAAAAATCAGGTTTGCTTGTTCCTTGTTCTGACAGTGCGTAGTAAATTCAGTGTTCTTCACTGTGCACCATGATTCCAAGATTTCTGTGCTAATACTGTTTTCCTGTTTCATTGTTCAGCTTTTGGATGCATGTGAGGTGACTGAATAATACCATGATTTTCGTCAGTGTACCAAGGGCAAAACACAGTTTGATTTCGTCTCTCACTAACCCTAAGCATCTTTTGTTCAGAGGGACATGGGAGATGGGGAGGTGTCGGGGAAAGGAGATGGTGTTGACTATCCCAAGGACAAGTGAAAAACAAGAGATCCAAAATTAGTGGCAAGGAGGGTGTAGGGAATGGTAGAGGCCTGGTAGGGAATGATCAAGAGTAATGTAACAGAGAGAAAATACTGAAACCCAAATGGAGGTTGAGCATGATCATGGGACAAGAAGAAAGTAAAAGGAAATATAGGAAAGAACTGGGGTTAAAGGGCATTTATAGAGGTCTGAATATAGGCATGTACATAGGTGAACATATTTATATATGATGATGGGGAAATAAATCTATATGCATATAATTATCGGGTTAGTATTAAGAGAGCAGATGGACTTTGGGTCGCCACTCAAGTACCTCCTCAATGCAAGAACACTTTATTCTATTAAGTTCTCATTCCATGATGCTCACCTTTCCACTACTATCACTGAAGACAAATGCGTGCACAAGCAAATGTGGTGAAGAAAGCTGATGGTGTCCGGCTATCAAAAGATATAGCATCTGACATCTTAAAGGCTTCAAGTTAACAAGCAGCAATCTAGCTAAGAAGCAACAAAGCCCACATGGAAGAAGCATACCAGCTTGTGTGACGAGGTGTCAAATGGATTAGTTATCAGGCATCAAAGAACTAAAACTTATATCATTATAAATTAGGGGGAGTACTGATTGGGGTCCCACGACCTAGTAATAGCTGAAGCGACATTCCCTTACAGAAAGGTAGAAGGGAGGCGATGAGTCAGTCAAGGGACAGTATAGCAACAATGAAATATGCAATTTTCCTCTAGTTCTTAAATGCTTCCTCCCACCGTCATGATCCCAATTCTACCTTACAAATCCAGCTAGACCAGAGGATGTGCACTGGTACAGATTGGAGCTGGAAACATGGGGAAGTCAGTACAGATGATCCCTTCAGGACCAGTGGTGGGAGTGGTGATAGCGGGAGGGTGGAGGGAAGGCGGAGTAGAAAGGAGCAATCAAGTGTAGGGAGCTACATGTGACCTCCTCCCTGGGGTATGGAGAGCAGGGGAGTGGGTAAAGAGATACATCAGACAGTGTAAGATATGACAAAATGACAACAATTTATAAATTATTAGGGTTCATGGGGGAGGGGACTGGAGAGGGAGGGGAAATATGGGGAACTGATACCAAGGGTCTAAGTAGAAGGAGGATGTTTTGAGAATGATGATGGCAACAAATGTGCAAATGTCATCTGCATATAATTGATGTGTATATTGATCATGATAAGTTGTATGAGCACCCAAAAAATGATTTATTGAAAAAAAAGAATCTTCTGTTCAGTTCTTTTGCTTTTTCATTTCTTCAGTTTAGTTTCTCTGTGTTCTAGAGCTAGTTTCAAGATTTCTTTTCAAAGTCACTTTGGTCTTTTCTTTCCTTCCTGTCTTTTTAGTGATCTTTGTTTGCGATCCTTGATATCTTCTCACAAGTCTTTCTCTGGTCTTCCATGTAACAAGTACATTTTTAGTATGGTTTCTAAAATGAGGTAGGCTATATTGAAATTGGTACTTTGTTTCTTGTGGATGTAGCTTAAATTTGCTTCAACTTCAACTTACATTTGAGCAGTTGATGGTCTCACCTGCAGTCAACCTCTGCCCATGCCATGATGGATGATATCAAGCTTCTCCATTATCTCTTTACACAGATGTAGTCAGCATGATTTCTATATATTTCATCTGAAAGCTCGAAGGGTATTGTTGCCTGTTGGTATTGATAAAAGATATCTACAATGAATAAGTCATTGATCTCAACCAATTTTGTCATATGATCTTCGGTATCTTTTCTGTCCTCAAGGTAATAGTGATCCTTCTTTGTTTCCAATTTTTATATTCTCACCTCCACTATTAATGCATCCTGATTGTATATTTGACCAATTTCAGACTGTAGCACTTGATGAAATCTCTAATTTCTTTATTGTTGGCATTTGTAGTTGGCGCATGAATATGAACATTATTAATCAGTCTGCCTTCTAGGACTGTGAGTATTGTCCTATCATTGACAACATTGTACTTCAGGATTGATCAGAACATGTTTTTTTGAATAATCAATGAAATGCTA
The DNA here is from genome assembly GCA_004026705.1 of Nesogale talazaci. Classification (NCBI taxonomy): domain Eukaryota; kingdom Metazoa; phylum Chordata; class Mammalia; order Afrosoricida; family Tenrecidae; genus Nesogale; species Nesogale talazaci. The sequence continues at coordinate 62,269 of PVJH01000504.1, read as the reverse complement.
TTCCTCGGGCTGAGACCTGGTGGCATAAGTGGTTGAGTGCGGGACAGCGGCCCGTGGCCTTGGCGGTTCAAATCCAGCGGCGGCTCTCAGGAGCAGCACTGGGTAGCACCCACAACCACCAGAGGCAGTGATGGGCACCCCCCCCCCAAAAAAAAGAAATGCTATTCCTCTTAAATTTATCACTTCTAGCATAGTATAGGCTATCTAATTGTCTGATTTAGTATGGCCAATACTAGTACGTTTCCACTTACTAATACTTAAGTTTCCATTTGTTTTCTAATGTTGCTTTAACAAATTACCATAAGCGTAATAACATTGCAAAGTTACTTATTGCATCTGAATCTGTGAAAAGTCTCACTAAGCTAAACTCAAGGGTGCAGTCATTTCTGGCTGTTCTTTCTCCTTGCACAGTCTGGTCTCTGGATAAATTCAGTTTCTTGCAGTTGTACAAATTGATGTCCCCAGGTTCTTGCTTGCTTTCAGTTAAGAACATTTCCCAGCTTCTAGAAGCTTCCTTCATTTTCTGGTCAGCTCAAAGGCTCTGTTTTGGAATTCCCAAGGAGTATTGTTGATAGATTTTCTCAAAGGACAGAAAAATCCAGGGCAGGGCTTGTGAGAAAGAGATTTGATGAAAATTACACTCGTGAAAAAAGGCCAGGAAAGTTGCACTAATTCAGTCTTTTTCCATCACAATAATGCAACTGCTCATTCTTAGGACTATTTTGTGAGAAATTTAGTGGGCAAATTTACACCACCCATTCCACACCCTGGTTTTGCTCCTGCAGACTTCTTTTTGCTTCCAGAACTCATTTTAAAAGGATCACAATTTGAGTCACTTGAGGATACCCAAACTGCCATTTTGGTGTGGTGTCAATCAAAGTGCAAAGAATTCTGCACATAGGATTGGGGAGATAGTAACAGTAACTTCAACAATATATAGACCTAGATTTAAGAGTATGTGGAGAAATGATAGCTTCACATTTTTTATATTTTTGTTTAGTAAACACCAATGATTTTATAGCAATCCTTTTCTTATTTAAAATTGTAGTTTACCCTTCTAGAATGTCATACATTCCCATTATCTCTTGAAATTCTCCATCTTTTACACATTGTTGTTGTTGTTAAGTGCCAGAGTTGGTTTTGCTTTATAGTGTTCCAATATACAACAAGAAGATTCGCCCTCTGGTTCTGTGCAATCTTCACAATTGTTACTGGCTTTGAGCCCTTTGGTGCAGTCACTGTGTCAATCTGTCTCATGGAGGGTCGTCCTCTTTTTCACTGATCCTTTACCAAGCTTATGTCCTGTGACAGAGAAAGGTCTCTCCTGATAAAATGTCTAAAGTATGTAATATACAACAGTCTCACCACCATCACATCGATGGAACATTCTGCTTATTCTTCCAAGACAGATTTAATAGTTCTTCTGATAGCCCATGGTACATTCAATACCTTTTGCCACAACCATAATTCAAGACATTAATTCTTCTTTGGCATTTCTAATTTATTGTCCAGCGTTTGCATGCATATTGGTTTATTTAAATACTATGACTTTGTAGGAGTACCTTAATCTTCAAGTGACATCTTTGCTTTTTAACACTTTAGAGAGTACTGTCACAGCATATTTGCACAGTACATGACATTGCTTTATTTCTTGAGAGTTCTCTTAATGGAGGCTTATATAGATCTAAGTAAATTGAAATCCTTCACAATCTAAATATTTTCTCAGTTTATTATAAAATTGAAGATCAGTCTGGCTGTAGAGATTTTGTTTTCCTTTTGCTGACATGTAATTCACACTGTGTGCAGTAGTCTTTGATCATCATTAGAAAGTACTTCAAGTTCTCTTTATTTTCAATAAGCAAGATTGGGTTGTGTGCATATCGCAGGTTATTAATGAGTCTTCCTGTAATTCCAATACCATAGTCTTCATTTAGTCTAAGTCCTTGGATAATTTGCTCAACATGGAGATTGATTAATTATGGTGGAAGGATACAATCCAAATGCAGACCTTTCTTGATTTTAAGCCCAAGCAGTATCCTTTTCTATTTTTATGATTGCCTCTTGTTCTAGACACAGGTTCTACTGGAGCAGAATTAAATGTTGAGGAATGCTCATTCTTATAATTTGCTAAAATACACAGAATCAATACCTTTGCACATTTAAGAAAACAGAGGCAAACATCTTTCTGGTTTTTAATGCTTTCAGCCAAGATTCATCTGACATCAACAACAATAGTTATAATGCTGTTTGATGATCTCCACATTCTGTTGGGTCATAATTTTGGGGATGGACCTAAATATTGCTCTCTACCAGTCAGCATGAGTATTAATACAGGTTATTTGAAAATCTGTGTGCGTTTCAATATCTTCATCCCTTAAAGATCATCTCTCATTGTGCTTTTAAATGTTTCTCCCTTTGATTATTATTCACATTTTTCAGAATCTACATCTATTTAGTAATTTTAAATTGTGCATTGAACACTGTGTGTAGAGGAACTTTGCAAGCTCTAGCTGACATCTCTACTCAATGAGGTTTCCACATGAGGAAGATGGGGTGAGGAGTTGCAGGCATAATAAAGCTAATCTCTATTCTTGCCTACTGAAGCCTTTGGATGATGATCAGTCTCGATTGATCACGTTAGCTTTAAAGCACTGCAGAAGACCGCATCTTTCCATCAGAGGGTTATGTTTTTTCTTTTTGTTTTATATTGCTTCACATTCTGGCAAACTTCATGAAGAGAGACCAGCCTGTGTACTTGAGTCAAGTCTTGAGGAGCAACTAGTGGGTTTCAAACAGTTGACCTCAGAATTAGCAGCCCGACTCTTAAACACTATGCCACTGTTCAATATCATTGTAAGCAGCAGCATCTACAGGTGATGTGGCCTATCCCACTGCACAAGAGGCTTTTGTGAAATTCATTCACTTACTGAAGCATGATTAGTCATCTATGATTCTAAACAAGAAATCGTATGTCACAAGAAACACTATTTCTGCTATAATCATGAAAGTAGGACTTTGTCTCTTAAATATCATGCTGCTACACAAGATTTCAGTTTACTTTCCTAGCACCCGAATTCAGCAAATACACTATGGGAAAAGCTAACCATGTGTTAGGATGCCTGAAATTTCCAGTCATCCCGCCAACTTCACACAACCACTAAAAGCTTTACTGATTTCTCATTCTCCCAGTGAAGGCCTCAGCCCAGGTTTTTCACAGAATTGGCAATCTTTCACAAAAGAAAATAGTCAGGAGTAAACTGCTCATCTCAGAAGGGGTTCCCCCCCGCCTTTTGATGTGTTTATTTATTTATTTTGCTCCCTGGGCATTCCGAAGTCTTTTAGAGTATGAATTTTCTTACTGGGACTAGTTTTTTGTTTTTCATCATTATAGCAGAAATAGTGTTTCTTGTGACAAACGATTTCTTGTTTAGAATCGCAAATGACTAATCGTGCTTCAGTAAGTGAATGAATTTCACAAAAGCCTGTTGTGCGGTGGGATAGGCCACATCACCTGTAGATGATGTTGCTTACAATCATAATCAACAGTGGCATAGTGATTAAGAGTTGGACCACTAATTGCAAGGTCAGCAGTTTGAAACCCACTAGCTGCTTCTCCGTGGAAAGGTAGGGCTTTCTAATGCTGTAAAGAGCTCCGTCTTAGAAACACACAAGGGCAGTTATACCTGGTCCTGAAGGATTGCTATGAATCTGCATCAGTTCACTGGCAGTGAGGCTTTTGTTGTCATTGCATGTTTTGTTGTCTTTATTTTATGTCATACTTGACTCAGGATATTTGATTTTCCAGCCTTTTGCATGAACTCACATTTTCCTTCTAATCATAGAAGAAAATAGCTCAGTTTGTATCTTACATTTATTGGAGTTAGCATAGTTTGTTCAGTCTTTCTATAATTTGGAAATTTCTTGCTCTCTTAGTTTTTCTCACCTTCAAGCCTCAAACCAAAACCCATTGCCATTGAGTTAATTGAGACTTTCGTGTTTTTTCTTTTTTCTTTTTTTCAAGTATATTTGTACATTTATTGGCCTTATCATTCTTAAAACCTTTGTTTTCTACTTTAGCCTTTGGTATCAGCTCCTACTGTGGGATTAAGTAGATCTTCTCAGGATGTGTAAATCATTAATGGAAACAAGTTACTATATCTTTCTCCCAGAGAACAGCTAGTAGGTTCAAAAAACTGACCTATAAGTTAGCAGCTGAGTGCTTAATTGTTGTGCCACCAAGGCTTTTTATTTGTACCTTACCTTGGTGTTAAAATCTTGTTTTCCAGTATGTAGTCTTAAGCCATATGGTGGTCATGAACCATAGTATTTTCTGTCTGGAAATTCTCAGCATAGTTGGTAATTGAAACGATCATGTGTAGCCAGATCTATTCATATTTCAGGAATAAACAGTGACACTATATTGAAGCCACATTATACCTGAGCACAATTTAGGTGGACAAAGGTCAGATCAAGGCCTAGTCTTGCATGACACGATGGATTACAGGATTGAAGGGAATAGAACCCAGTGTCAAAATTCACACAGCATTAAAACATTCCTGTTCTACTTGCTGTGCTAATTGTTTTAAGATCTGTGATTGGTTTGCCATGATCATAGAATGTTCTTGACTGGCATGGGTACTTTAATGTTGGATTTTTCTACCCTTTACCACCTCCAAACTAGGAAATCAGTGGCCCGTACTATCCCCGATTTTATTCAGCTTTCTTGATAACATTTTCAGATCATTCTCAGGAGCTAGAAAAGTTGCAGGTGTAATTAGACAGGTATTAACTCTCTATTGTAAAATTTTCCATTTATTTAGTGCTGTGTTAGACGCTTTGCTCCTTTGTGAGGAAGTATGATGGACATTTTAGAGAAGTAAGCTAGGGTTTTTAACATTGTGGACATCATGTGAAAATTTTAGAGAATTAGACTAGTATTTTTTTCAATTCTTAAAAATCATTTTTATGGGGGCTCATACAATTCTTATCACAATCCATATATACATCCATTGCATGTAAAGCACATTTGTACATTTGTTGCCCTCATCATTCTGAAAACATTTGCTTTCTACTTGAGCCTTTGGTATCAACTCCTCGTTTCACCCCTCCTCCTCACTCCCTCTCCCTCAAGAACTCTTGATAATTTATAAATTATTATTTTGTCAGATCTTACACTGTCTGATATCTCGCATCACCCAGTTCCCCATTGTCCTTACACCAAGAAAGAGGTTATATGTAAACTCTTAAATAGGTTCCCCCATGTTTTCTTTAAAAAAATTAATTCTCATATATTTCATATCATACAACATAAATAGGCAATCATATTAAGAAGAGTGTGCAACGATCACCACAATCAATTTCAGAACATTTTCTTCTCATTCTCCTATATATTTTTTTCATGGAGCCATTTCTATTTTTTTAATCACTTATTGCGATGAATACATCTATTGTATGCAGACCACATTTGCACATGTGTTACCATCATCATTCTCAAAACATCCTCCTTCTACTTAGGCCCTTGGTATCAGCTCTTCATATTTTCCCTCTGTCCCCCTTCCCACTCTCTCATGAACCTTCAGTAATTTAAAAATTATCATTATTTTGTCATGTCTTACACTGTCCAATGTGTTCCTTCACCCACTTCCCTGTTGTCTGTACTCCAGGGAGGAGATTTATGTAGGTCCCTGCAATTGTTTCCCTGGTTCTATTCAACCTTCCCTCCACCCCACCCCACCCCACACACACAGTATCACCACTCTTACCACTGGTCCTGAAAGGATCATCTGTACTAAATTGCCCATGTTTCTAGCTCCTATCTGTACCAGTGCACATGCCCTAGTCTAGCTGGATTTGTAATGTAGAATTGGGATCATGATAGTGGGGGTAGGGAGCTTTTAAGAACTAGAGGAAAGTAGCATATTTCATTGTTGCTACACTATACCTTGACTGGCTCATCTCCTCCCTTCAACCCTTCTGTAAGGGGATGTCCCTTCACCTACCAACGGACTTTGAGTTCCCAGTCTGTACTCCCCCTCATTTATGATGATATAATTTTTAGTTTATTGATGCCTGATACTTGATCCCTTCGATGCCTCGTGATCACACAGGCCGGTGTGCTTCCTTCATGTGAGTTTTCTTGCTTCTCAGCTAGATGATCACTTGTTTACTTTCAAACCTTTAAGACCCCAGACACTTTATCTTTTGATGGCTGGGCACCATCAGCTTTCTTCACAACTTTTGCTTATGCACACATTTGTCTTCAGTGATTGTGTCAGGAAGGTGAGCATCATGGAATACCAATTTAATAAAACAAAGTGTGTTTGCATTGAGGAAGTACTTGAGTGAAGGTTCAATAACCATCTTCTGTCTTAATACTGCAATACTTAAGTACATGCACATAGATCTATATCCGCATCATCATATATAAATATATTTACCTATGTACATGCCTGTATTTAGACACCTATAAGTGCCCTTTACTCCCAAGTTCTTTCCTGTATTTCCCTTTACTTTCCTCTTATTCCATGTTCAGTCTCCATTTGGGTTTCAGTATTTTCTCTCTGTTACATTACTATTGATCATTCCCTACTAGGCTTCTCACACCCACCTTGTCACTGATTTTGGATCCCTTGTGTTTTCACTTGTCCCTGAGTTTGTCAACAGCACCTACTTTCCCTCATCTCCCATGTCCCGCTGGAGCCATGAGTCCCATTGTTTTCTCCTCCAGGCAGTTCATCCATCTATCTTACCTAGTTAGACTTGCAGAAATGATAATATGTACGTAAAAGTCAAGGCACTGTAAGATGAAGCAACCAAAGAAACCAGAACGATGGCAACAACAAAAAATACCCTATGTCCAGAAAAAATACATAAATAGGAAAAAAAATAATGATAAAATGAAAACCTGTAAATAGTTCAAGGTCTGTTCATTGGCCTCCAGGAGTGTCCCCCAGTTGAGTCCGATGGGGTGCCACTTCCTAACCCCAAAGTATATCCTTGGCAGTCCCTCAGGAACTCCACGCTCTGTACCCCCTGCTGCTCTGCTGGGCCTTGGATCAACAAGGGACACTGTGTTTCATAGTGGGGCCAGCCATATGGCTATTCTGTGTGGGGAGATCATCCTCAAGGCTCAGTGGGCCACTCTTCCTCCCCCTTCATTTGTTCTCCTATGCTCTGGTCAGGCATGTCCCACTTCCTGATCTGCAGTTTCATGTCTATCCTCCAAAGCCAGCTCCCCTGGGGGGAGAAGTGGCTGTCCATGCAGTTGAGATTGAGGTTGGGGCCTCAGATCCCTAAACTGACTCTCCACTCCAAGCCGTCATGCTGCATTCACATCCTGGAACACCAGGTTGAAGTTTATACCCTCTTCCCTTGTAAGAAAATAAATTATATGCTCCCCTTGGGTGGGTTACTACCCCATTCCCCCTCTACACATCTTCATATCCCCCAACCCCACCCCCTTCAATTGGCTACCATATGTAGTCTGCATTTGGTCTGGCCCCTGCCATACTACCTGGGCCTCACCCCAGGGATTTCTGTATATAGTAGCATTTTCCCTATGTCCCTTTTGCATTTTTTTAAGCTTACCTCAGCAGACTCATATTATACATGTCCTTTTGCGCTTGTCTTACTTTTCTTAGCATAATTTCCTACAGTTCTTCCCATGTGACGATGTACTTCACATGTTCATCACTGCTTTTCAGTGATGCGTACATTGTATGTATGCACCACAGCTTTTTAATCCATTCATCAGTGGATGGAAATTTGAGTTGTTTCCAACTCCTTGCAATTGTGAACTGTACCATGATGAACATTGGAGCACAGATGTCTGACCATGGTTTGCTTCTTGCCTCCTGTGGGTATATACCCAATAAGGAGATTGCTGGGTCATATGGTAGCTGGGTCATATGGTAGCTCTATTTCCATCTCTTTTAGATATCGCCAAATCAATTTCCATAGTAACTGTACACATGTACACATCTACAGGTCCACCAGCAGTGGAGGAGAGTTCCTGTCTCTCCACAGCCCCTCCAACACTTGTTTGTTTCTGACTTTTTTTAAATTGGGCTATCCTTGAGGGTGATAGGTGGTATCTCATTGTTGTTTTAATTTGCATTTCTCTTATGGCTAATGATTGGGAACATTTTCTCATATGTTTATTGGTTATTCAGGTTTCTGTCTGTGAAACTTCTGTTCAGGTCTTTTGACCACCTTCTCAGTTGGCAGTTAGCTTTGTTCTTTTTGGAAGCTATCAGGTATTGTGGATTTTAGTAGTAAGGCTTTTGTCTGATGTGATGACATTGCTAAAGATGTATTTTCATTCTGTGGGCTCTCTTATCACTCTCTTGGTGAATTCTTTCGATGTACTCAAGTGTTTTATCTTCAGTATATCCCACTTGTCTATTTGTGCCTCCTCTGTGTTTGTACCCTTCCCTATTTCTGATAGCCTATATAATCCAAAGTTCTCAGGTTGGTCCCAATTTCCTCATTAATGGCCTTAATAGTTTGGGGTTTTACTTCATAGTCTATGATCCACTTTGAGTTTATTCTTGTGCATGGAGTGAGGTAAGGGTCTTGCTTCATTTTTCCACAGGTAGATAACCATTTTTTCAAGTACCACTTGTTGAAGAGGGCATCTGTTTCCCATTTGATATTTTGGGAGCCCTTATCAAAGATCAGTTGTCTGTGTGCTGATGATTTTATTTCTGGATTTTGAGTTCTTTTCCATTGGTCTGAGTTATCTATTATTATACCAATACCATGCTGTTTTGACCACTGTGGCTATGTACCATGTGCTAAATCAAGTTAAGCAAGCCCTCCCTCTGGGTCCTTCTTGAGTAGTTCTATGCTAATTCTGGGCTTCTTCCCTCTCTATATGAAGTTGGTAATCATTTTTTTCCATTTCTTCGAAGAAAGAAGAGGGTAATTGTATCAGAATTGCATTAAACTTATAGAGGCTTGGGTAGAACTAGCATCTTTACTATATTGAGTCTTCTAATCCATGAGCATGTAATATTCTTCTGTTTGTCGAGGTTACACATGGTTTCTTGTAATAGTGTTCTGTAATTTTCCTCTTATAGATCTTCTGTTCTTTTAGTCAGGTATATCCCTAGATATTTCAATTTGTGCCTTCCTATTGTGAAGGGTACCTCTTTTTTTATCTCCTCTTCTGTGGTCTTATCCAATGTATATAACAGTGCAATAGAATTCTTATTGTTGATATTCTATCCTGCCACTGTGCCATACTCCTCTATTTCTTTCAGTAGTCCCTTTCTGGAGCTTTTGTGATTTTTCCATGTATAAAATCATATCATCTGCAAATAATGATAGTTTCACCTCTTCCTTCTACAGACAAATACCTTTGATGTCTTTTCTTTGCTTTATACTGTTGTCTGAAACAAGATAAGAGTGGGAACAAGGGACATCCTTGTCTAGTTCCCCTTTTCAGTGGGATTGTGTTCCTCTTTTCTCCATTGACTACCATATTGACTGTTGTTTTTTCATATATAGCTTGTATTGTCTTGAGGAATTTTCCTTCCATTCCTATCTTCTTTGTGTCTTCAACAGGAATTGGTGTTGGATGTTGTTGAATGGTTTTTTTTTTATCTATCGATGTTATCATGTGGTTCTTATAGTTTTTCATGTCAATGCGATGAATGATACTAATGGTCTTTCATATGTTGAACCATCTCAGCATCCCAGGTATGAACCCCACTTGGTCATGGTGAGCTATTTGTTTTATATTCTTTTGTATTCTTTTATTATTATTATTATTATTTGGCCTCCCCTATACTTTTGTATTCTATTGGCCATTATCTTATTAAGGATTTTTGCATAAATGTTCATTAGGGATATTGGTCCATAGTTCTTGATTCTTGTGAAATCCTTGCCTGGTTACAGTATCAGTGTTAAGGAATGTGCCATCTTTTTCTATGTTTTGGAGGAGTTTGTGTAGAATTGGTGTCAGTTCTTCCCTGAATGCTTGCTAGAATTTTTATGTAAAGCCATGTGGTACAGGGGATTTTTTCCTTGGTAATCCCTTGATAACCTCTATTTCTTCCATTGCTATGAATCTGTTGAGACTCTTGATGTCCATGGGGGAAATCTAGGGAGGGACTGTTTTTGCAAGAATTTGTCGATGTCTTTCAAGTTGTTGAAAACATTGGAGTACAGTCCTTCATAGTACTGTGTAATTTTCTTTTGCTTTCATTAGGGTCAGTTGTAATGCCCCCTCTTTGATCCTTCATTCTTGTTATTCACATTTTCCCCTCCTTTCTTTGGTTAAGTCTGCCAGCTGTTTGTCAGTTTGTTAATCCTTTCAATCAACCACCTTCTAGCAGCATTAATTTTTTCCATTGTTTTCTTATTTTTCCTCTCCTGAATCTCAGCCCTGATTTTTATTTTTATTTCATTTGCTATTAGGATTGTCCTGCTGACTCTGCTCTAGTTGTTGTAATTTTTGTGCCAACATACCAGTTATGAGATGCTCTTCCTTTTTCAGGTGTGTGTTTATTGCTAAGAAACTTCCTCTGATAACTGCCTTTGCTGTGTCCCATAAATTTTGGGTATGTCCCATTTGTAGTCTCATTGGTTTCTAGAAATTTCCTAATTTCATCTCTGATATGGGCCAGTTCACACTCCTTTGGAGTTGTTTGTCCTCCAATTACTTGCTCTTGCTTTTGTTACCTCCCTTTTGTTGTTTCCAGCATTTGGGCATGGTGGTCAGAGAGAGAGAGGTCTGTGTGATATAGTGTGCATAAATTTATGTAGATTTGCCTTATGCCCCAGCATTTGCTAATAAGTGCCATGTGAGCTTTAAAAGAATGTGAATATTTTTTATATTTGGATGCAAAACTCTGTAGATATCTTTCAAGTCAAATCATCTAATTGTAGTGTTAACTCTCTAGTCTCCTTGTTGAGTTTCTTTCCCTGTGATCTGTCTTTTTCAGAGACTGGTGTATTGAAGTCACCCACTATAATTGTTGAGCCTCTGATTTTTTTTTCATCTTTTGGAGTGTTTGGTTTATATATTCTTCAAGTCTCTCACTATGGGAATATATGTTTAAAATGCATATTGGTTCATTGTCTACCATTCCCTTCAGCATTATATTGAGCCCCTCATCATCTCTTTTTATGGTTTGCACTTTTGGTCAACTTTATCCGAGATTAGGATTGCTACCCCTGCTTTTTAAAAATTGTTGTTTGCTTGGTATGCCTTTCTCCAATCCTTGATTCTCAGCCTATTTTTGTATGTAGTCTTGAGATGTGTCCTGTAGGCAGCAGATTGATGGGCTGTGTTTTCTAAGTCAGTCTGCTAGCCTCAATCTTTTAATTCCTGAGTTCAGTCCATTGATACTCAGAGTTATTATTTCTATCTATGGACTCTGTGATATCACCTTATACCTTTTGTGTTGTGTGTTTTCCTACCTCCCTTTCTTTTCAGTGTGTTGTGCATGTGTGTGTGAGGGTTGATCATTCTTCACTTCTTTCCACCCTTAAGCCATCTCTATTTCTGAGGGTGTTTTGCGGCCCTCTGGATGAGGTTGTTCTATGTGGTGATCTTTTATTTATGCTTGATGAATACTTTTATTCTGTCCATACTGGGTCATCAAGGATCTTTTGTAGGGCTGGGTTTCTTCTAATGAATTCTTTGAGTTTTTCCTTGTCGGGGAAAACTCTTCTCCATCTATCTTGATAGATATATTGGCTGGATATTGTATTCTTGGATTTGTGTTATTTTCCTCAATTTTACAATGTAATACTCCACTGTCTCCTCTTCCTCATAGTGTCTGCTGATAGGTCTAGCATATTCTTCGTTGGAAACCTTTATATGTGATTGCTTGTTTTTCCCTAACTGCTCTCATGATTTTCTCCTTTTCTTCAAAGTTATTATGTGTCTTGGTGATTTCTTCTTGGGATTCAGTCTAGGTGGTGTCTTTCAGCTTCCAGAATGGTTGCCTGGTTTTCATTATAAAGCTGGGAAATTTTTCCTCTAAGAGTTCTCTGACTATTGTTGAAGATGACTTCTTTGCTGTATCTTCCTGGGGTAATCAAATAATTCTGATGTTGTTCCTCTGCATAGCATCAGACATAGCTCTTACGTTTTCTTCAGTTTCTCTTGTGATCTTATTAGATTTTTGTTCTTGTTTGTTAAAGTCCACTTGGCTATCCTCTAAGTCACTGGTGCAGTTTTCAGCTTCCTCCAGTATATTTGTGAAGTCCATGAATCAGCTGTAGTATGGACTTTATCTCATCTATCAATTCATCCTTTTCCTGTATTATTTTCCTCATATCCTGTATGACTCCAAGCAGCATGCTGCAAATTTCTTTCCATGGCATATCAATATTTGCTTCTTCTGTGCACATCATTAGGTTCAGGACATCTTTTGTTTCTCCTGTTTTTTCCTTGAGGTTTTGGGGCTGTTTGCTGTTTGTGGTGCCATTTTCCAGGGAGTCAGAGAGCACTGGCTCTCTCCAGGCAACTTTTTGGAATGTGTCTTCAAACTTTCTGTGACTAATTTCACTATGGAATTGACCTACTACTTTATCCTCTTGTGACTTCACTCTTTCCCTGGTGAACCAGTATTCTATTATTTGGAGGGTATGTTGGATGTGCCTCTCACGCACCACTGGTGGGATTGTTGCGGACCTACAAGGATGGTGCTTCACTGCAAACTCTCACAGGAGCCACAATGGTCCAACCCACAGCAGCCTGGGGCACCACAATGAGTGTGCGGGGGTGCCCACTGCAAGGAGAGCACCGCAGAAGGCAGGTGGTCTACCCCCTCCTATGTAGAGCATCATGAACAGTGGGTGGAACCGCCTGATGAGGCAGATGACCAGGGAGACTGGGAAGTGGGTACCCCAGCAGCGTGGTACTCTGGCCAGTGTTGGCCAAACCAAGCGAGGCAAAGCAGGATGGAGGAAGTTTCCTGAGTCAGGTATAACCACAGAGGACATATAAGGCTGGAATTCCCCTATAAGAAATTAGGTGGAATATCCCCTGGTGGAAGGTGCGTGGGCTTCTCCAGCCTCAGGCTACATTGAGGTCCCAACTCTTCCAGCTTGGTGTAGCAGAAGGAGCTGGGGTAGAGAGAAAAGAGGCAACCCAAAGTAACTATATAGCTCAGTCCCAGTCCCTGACTGTGGGCCTGCAGGGGTTTAATCCCTGCCCTGTGCTGGTGGCAAGGTGTGGCTCTGTTGAGATAAAGCCCCTGGGCTGGCTCCAATTGATCCCGACTCTGGCTCCAGTGAAGACAGTGGCAGACAGTGATGGGGCTAGGTTCAAACTCTAGCCAGCTTTCACTGTGGTAAGCCAGAAGACCCCCCAGCATTTCAAAACCTTGTGGATCTGTGCCTGCTTATCTTTATGATGCTCCTCCTGTGATCCTGCAGTGTTGGATTTCTCTCTCAGTAACTCTCCTGGGCTGCTTTTGCTGAGTCCTGCTGATGGGTGTTACTCAGTCGCCATCTTCCAGGAAGTTCTAAATTAGATTTTTAACATTGCATACTACACTATAATTTTCATACATGAAAAAGTGATTTGATGTGATAACCTTGTTACACTGAAGACATTATCATCTAGGAGCAATATGTCTAGTACAAATGTTTGCAATGTAGTCTATAATCACTAATTGTCTGTTCAACAGAACCTCCCTTTGAAGCAGATTAGCTGAATTTTTTCCTCTTAACAAGAGAACGTTTTTACCAATGCAATGGTAGAAATGAAAGTGTCAGAAAATGGAGAGGAAATTATGAGGAAGGAAGGGGAGCTAGATCTGAGTGAGTGAGTGAGTGTGTGTGTGTGATCCCTAGAACTGAAGTTGAGGGAGAAATCAGACTCCCCCTCCCCCATTTCTCTACATTTGAGGCTCATCACAGGTTAAATTACATCATATTTATACTTGGATCTTAAATCTCATTGCTCTTTAAGGCAAATGAAAACTGTAAATTCTTCATTAAATTATTATCTCAAGAGGTCTCATTGATTTTTAGAATGACATGTCACTTCATCTGAATGGTACCATGTTGACCAGTAGGGTACAGGAAGCTCATTCACAAAGGAAAACAGAAGACTCTACCATTCTGAGTTTGGGAATGAGTATAGAACTGGACTGCCTTAGATTCAAATTCCAAATAAAACAAAAAAATTTCTGTTGGTGTATAACTCACATAGCGTACTATTTAATCATTCATCATTAAGAAGAATTGTGCAGTCACTATCACAATTTCAGGACATTTTCTTCTCATGCTTGCTGTTAGCTCCCCCTTTCCCCCCAACTTTCCCTGCTGACCCCTAGCTAATTATTATTAATCCAATTACTGCCTCTGTAGATTTCCCTATCATGGATTTCATACATCAAAAACCATATCAAACAGACAAAAATAAATAAATAAAGCTTCAATAGAAAAGGATGCAGAAAATATTGAAAGTGGAAGCAACATCAAAAAGGGAGATCAGATGATACTGGTTACACTTTAACCTAAGGACATCTGCCATAATCAAATTTACAATGTTCTCTGTCTGATAGCAAGGCTAGTCACATCCTTTAACTGGCCCGAAAAGATTCACCAGAGGCTTAATTTGCATGAGCATCTTGCAAATGGATTTTGGGCTTCCACTGTCATCCTTGGCCTTCTGCCAATCAGATGTTCACAATTTAAGCTCCGATGCCTTTCCTACCTTCATCTATGGATTTTTTATTATGGATTTTTATTATTTTCAACCATTGTTTCAAGCTGTTATGCTTCTTCCATGTGAACTTAGTTTGTGCCTCACTTAGGTAGCTGCTTGTTTAAAGACAAGACTTTAAGATCCCAGACATTATTCTTTCTGAAAACTTGGCACCATCTGGTTTCTACTTTGGTAGAGCATCGATAGCATCCATTGTCTTCAGTAGTCTCTTCAAGAAGATAAGCATTGAGTAAGGCCATGTCATAAGAACTAATTGTTCATAGATTCAGTATGGAATCAAATGTGAGGCCCAAATCCATTCATGTAGCTGTGGCTTGTATATGTGTCTGGTCCCTTTAAAGACATTATTATAATTTTATATAGAGAATATTATAAGTCATTCCCCCGGAGCCTAGGGTAATTCTATTGATAGAGTCATTACTTTAGCTGAAATTATGTAATTTAAAATACTGTTAAAATTAGACCTATGTAGGCTGGCTTTTCAGACTGCAATATATATATTGTTGATTTGTACAGATTAAATGTCTAAGTGACTGGACAATATTTACAAGTGCAGTGGGCTCAGTGGTAGGATAAAACTTTCAATAACACCCATTCAGAGGCAGAACCATGCCTACTAAACTAACTCATGTCATAAGAAAGCAAGGAGAGCATTTAAAATGGTAAAACACCACCACTCACAGGGCACCCTTAAAACACAGGGTCCAAACCAAAGTCTAGTGACCACCAATCCTATAATCTTGGACTAGCAGCCCTCTGTTTCTTCTCACACTGGAGCATATGAGCCTTAAGTCCAACGGAGTATGTCAGCTCCTTAAATGTGCTGCAGGTGAGTTGAAGTATCAAGTCCAGTTAGCTTAATGGGGTTTCCACATCAAATCCTTCTGGTGTGGTTTCTCACGGATGTTGTGTGCCTCGAAAGGACAGATTTTAAAGTCCCAATAGACTGTAGCACACAGCCTGGTTCCCCAAGGGCTACATAGAAACTAGGTCAAAGTGTTCAATTAGGAATATAGTACTGGGTTTATTTGTTCCTGAGGTTCTTTATAAGTATTGCTAGGCATTGTTTTGTTTGCCCCCTTGCTCCCCATGGTAGGTTGTCAGCCTAGTTTAGCAACCAACAGAAGTGTAATCACCTTCTCCGAGACATATATGTCCTTCTCCCAATCTTGACCTGAGTTTCCAGTCAGGTTCCCTTGTCATTCTGGTAGAAGTGTCTGTTGATGTAAGGTGACCTTTACTTACACAGCATTGAATGGCAGCAACTAACTTGTCTTCTCCCTTTCCACCCATGTTAAGAACTTGACCCCAGCTGAGGTGAGGTCTCCTCCATCAAAGTGGTTTTTAAGATGGACATATACAAGGCGTGGCATATGGTTGATGGGCACTAGGCAGGTTCTCCACCATGTTGTTTAGGAGACCAGATTAGAACGTTAATCCGAGAGTAGAAGCCTTCCTTCTTCTTGGTGTTTACTCTTATAGTATTAAATTCATACAATGTTTGTTCTTTTGTGATTGACTGACTTAACTCAGCATAATGGTTTCCAGGTCCATCCATATCATGCGGGGTTTCAGGGTTTCACTGCTATTTTTAAGGGTATGTATCGGAGTTTCTTTATCCAGTTCTCTCCCACTGGACATTTGGGCAGTTTTAACTTCTTGCTACTATGCTACAGTGAATATGGGAGAGCATATGTCTGTTCATATTCTTTTTTAGAGTATATATGCCTGCAATGAGATTGCTTATGCACATGGTACTTCTATTCTCAGTTGTTTCAGATGTAGCCGACTCACTTTTCACAATGGTTGTCCACATTTACAGGCTCACCATCAGTGTATAAGAGTTCCAATCTCTCCACACCCTCTCTAGCATTTGCTCTCTGTTCCTATGAATTGGACTTTCATTGGGGTGTAAGGTGATATCTCCTCATTGTTTTGCTTTGCATCTCCCAGATGGCTAGTGAATGTGAGCCTCTCCTTATGTGTTGGTTAGCCATTCGAGTATTGTCCCTTGTGAATTGTCTATTTATGTCCTTTGTCCACCTTAGAATTTGATTGTTTGTGTTTTTCTTTTGGCAATGTTGCCAAGTTCTATAGATTTTAGTAATTAACCGCTTATTGAGGCGGTTGTGTCCAATTTTGTTCCCAACCTCTGTGTGCTCTCTGTTTTGCTCTTTTGATGAAGCTTTCTGATATGTTTAAGTGTTGTTGTTTTTTTTAAGTCCCGGTCATATTTTTAGTGGGCTTCCTTTATTACATTTGGTAGTCTGGGTATGCCCTGAAATAAAGCCTTTAAGTTCACCCTAGTTCTCGCGGATGCTCCTATAGCTCTGGGTATTACATTTAGGCTCTAACTCATATTAGAGTTTGTTTTTGTGCATGGGGAAACAAGGTCTGGACCTACTAAACTCCTAATTTTGAATAGTCTTAAGCCAGTGGTTCTCAACCTGTGGCTTGGGACCCCTTTGGGGATCAAATGGCCCTTGCAGAGGGGTCACCTAGGACCATTAGAAAACACATCGCTGGTGGTCTTAGGAACTGAGACACTGCTCCTTTATCCATCTCCAGGTGGGTCCGCCCACATGCAGATGCACCCACACATGAGTACCCTGTGCAAAGACTGTTACCCCTGCTACACCTTGCATCAAGAAAAAAATTCATTTTTGTATCATTAGAAGTAAATATTTCACACTATGTAATTATGTATTATTTTTCTGATTAATCACAGTGCTTTAATTATGTTTAATTTGGAACAATTAAAATGCATCCTGCATATCAGATATTTATATTATAATTCATAACAGAGCAAAATTAGAGTAACAACAAAAATAATTTTATGGTTGGGGTCACTGCAGCATGAAGATCTATCTTAAAAGGCTGCAGCATTAGGAAGGTTGAGAACCACTGATCTAAGCAGAAAGAAGACCACTCATTTGCAGAGAAGCTCTGATGGCTTAGTAAGTTATGAGTTGACTTGGTAATGCAAGATCAACTGTTTAATACCACCAGCTATTCCACAGAGAAAGATGAGGCTATCTACTCCTGGAAGGATTTGCAGTCTCAGAAATGCACAGGTCTGTTCTGCCATAGATGGCTCATGAAGCATTCGAGTCTACTTGATGGCCCTGAGGTGGGTTGCTTTATTGTTTGGTTTGGTTTGGTTGTTGAGTTTTTAAGCAGAAATATGACCACTTATTTATGAATGTGCCAAGTTCAGTGCTGGGTCTTAGAGAAACAACTCTTGAATAAAGGGCAGTTAAAAACAAATCAAATAATGTTCAAAGAGCTGTAAACAATTCATGTTGTGTAAGCAAGCATATTAGCTCCCTGGACTATAATCAGTGGTTTCCTTACTCTCTGCATGCGCCATCCCCACTCTGGCCTCAACGTGGCAAAGAAGCCTGTGATTAACTGGCTACAGGAAAGGCAGTGACAGAAGCAAACCTAATTTTAAATCCCTTCAAATGGTGGCTTGACATTGCAGCACAACAAATACAACCAACCTGAGTGTTTTTTGTCCTTTTTGTTTTTCACTAACCACGCTTGACGGGAGGAAATGGTACCTCTTAAGAAAGAATAGAACCCTTCAGGCCCAAAGCAGTGATTCTGCTGTAGCTTGTGGTGCAGCCTGGCTGGGAAGGATGGCCACACAGGAGGAGGACGAGCAATTCAAAACGGGCTCTTCTGTGGAAGTGAGTCATGCTCAGAGTAACAAGTATTTTTTCTGCTTTATTCGATGGGTCCTTTTGAGCCAAATAGCAGAGAGAGGTGGGTGGGAGTCAAGGCACTTGTCCAAGAGGATGCCAATGAGTGACTTGTAGTAATTTAAGAAAGGGTAAGATTATAGCTGGTTTTTCCAAGTGCCTCAACTACATTTTGCTAAGAGATTTCATTGGCAATTTTGTGCTTGCATTCAAAAGAATGAGGAAAACAACTACAAAATAAGCCAGTTGCCCCATTTCCTTTCCTTTTTTCTGAACATTAATAGTTTTCTATCTTTTGATGTGCTGATTAAAAAAGATCTTCTTGCTTTGATGCTAGCAGCAAATTGACTGCATGAAGAACCAGAAACGCACGCAGGCGCACACTCATACATACTCAAAAGTTTTGAGACATTGGGTTATTCTAATATATGTATGTATATAAATATATATATATTAATTTGGAAGAACTTTATTCACTTCTCAATTACATTAGAAATTTCAAATAGTTAACTTTGATGGTTTGAAATAATCTCCAAGCAAGTATGATGTAAGGAATTGTATGGGTAGAGCAAAATTACAGTTTCTCCATCGTTACGCTATGTAGCCCCTGCCCTGGACTAGCCCCAGCCCAAATGTTTACATTGAACATCTAATCACCTGCAGGCCTCTTCATTCCTCCTGGGAACTCAGGGGAAAAGAAAATTTAAAAAGCCAACTGGCCTCAGAGCATAACCCTTATGGTGTTAATCTGCCAGAGTTGGCCCTTGTTCCCAGTCTCTAATCTAGCCACCAGGGAGGTGATTCAACTCCTGGAGACCCAGTGGGCAGAGTACGACTGTGCTCTACATGGTTTTCAAGAGCTGATTTTCCAGAACTGAATCACTATGTCTTCCTTCCAAGGTGCCCCTGAGTGTGCTTAGACTTCCAACCAAGTAGACTAATAATTTTACACCACACGAGGACTTTGCTCTTAGTCATAAGGCAAAATGTTGAATCTTTCTTTCCCCTCAGAGGGATGTGGAGAACGAAATCCCTCATCTTGCCTGTTTCCTCAGCAGTCACTGAGGAAGCGCTGTGAGAGTTAGCTCCCTGTGGCCTCTTGCTCTCTCACTTGCTCACTCTTTCGCTCTATTCCTGTTTTGCCTTTTCCTTACTGGTATCTGACACTGGACCCACAGGTAAAATCATGATAAGTAAAGAAAGAGTGGTGTTGTCAAAGATGTCATCTTGCTCGGATCCGTCATCAACATTCCTGCCATCAGCAATTAAGAGAACAAACATTGCATTGCATTGGTTAAATCTGCTGCAAAAGATCTCTTAAAAGTGTTGAAAAGCAAAGATGTTACTTTGTGGATTAAGTTGTGCTTGACCCAAGCCATAGTGTTTTTAATTGCCTCGTATGCTGTGAAAGTTGGACATTGAATAAGGTAAGCTGAAGAAGAGTCAATGCATTTGAATTATGATGTTGGAAAATAATTTTGGAAATACCACGAACTGCCTAAGAACAAATGGGTCTGTCTTGGAGGAAAAAAAAAAAAAGACAGCCAGAATGCTCCTTTAAGGCAAGGATGGTGAGATTTTATCTCTCCTCCTTTGGATATGTTATCAAGAGGGAGATCAGTCCCTGCTGAAGGAAAGACTCATCCTTGGTCAAATAGAGGGCCAGGGAAAAGGAGGAAGACCCTTGACAAGATAGATTGATACGGCGGCATCAATAATGGACTCAAGCATAAGAACAATTGTGTAAAATGAAGTAGGACCAGGTGCTATTTTGTCTTATTGTATATAGTTATCGCTCTAAGTTGGAGCCGACCTTTTAAAGGGAATACTTTGAGAACAGGAGGACCTGGTTAAAGGGTAATGTAGAGGAGTGGCAAGATAGATAATTATGATAAAACACACACACACAACCCACAGAACCTCCCATTGAGTCACTTCTGGCCCTTAGCAACCCTATTCAGGCCTTCTGAAGCTATAAATCAGGGATACTCAATAGTTGATTGCCAATGTCATGTGAGTAGATCTCATGGCATTAAAAAATAGACAGATGCCTATCATCAATCCTGTCACTTAATTGATATACAGTGCAGCAAATCAGATCCAATCTTAGGTGTCAAACGCATGTGCAAACAGCTGCACTAAGTGCAGCAAAACTGACAAGCTGGGTTATTGTCAATTTTTAGGCCTTGTTTTTTTTTTTTTCTCATAAAAGAAAGGGAATTAAAATGAGAGAGGGAGCTGGACCAAGTAAGAAGACAAAAACTTATCACTTTTATACAGAATGGGAGATTTTGACACTACAAGTCAACATTCAGCTGAAGTCCAGAGCACATGAACAGTCCTAGAACTTGCTCACAAAGCGTGAGAAAATGTGCTACCTCCTTGATTGCATTATTCGGCTCTACTTATTTATGTGAGTCAGCCTTTTCCCACAGAAAGATCATTTAGTCCAAGTACCGTTCCATCATGACTGATGGTCATTTGGACGTGTCAAGAGCTACTATCAGTACATGTTTTGCATCATACAACTCTTATCACAATCCGTACATACATCCATTGTGTCAAGCACATATTTACATGTAAAGTAGAAATCTTACAACAATTTCAGTTGGGATAAAAAGACTTAGAGATGATCATGCAAGAAGGAACTACAGACAAAAAAATGTGATATGAGAAGGAGCACCGTAGTAATATGATGGTGAATTGTTTTTGTTGTTGTTGTTAGATGCTGTCCAGTCACTTCAGATTCATAGTGACATCATATACAACAGAACAAAACCATCCAGTCTGACGACAAAGCAAAGTGCTAGCTGGTCCTGGGCCATCCTCACAACTGCTGTTGCAGCCACTGTTTCAGTCCGTCGGGTGAAAGGCCTGCCTCTTTTTCCATGCCCCTCTGCTTACCAAGCATGAGGTCTTTCTTCAGGGACTGGTCTCTTGATAAAGGATATATTTGACAGTTAGTAGTTTGTCCAAAATACATGAGACCAAGTCTCATCAGCCCGGCATCTCAGGAACATTCTGACTGTGCTTCGTCTACAACAGATTTGTTTGTCCTTTTGGCAGTCCATGCTACTTTGAGTCTTGTTAATCAGCACCATAATTAAATGCATTGCTGTTTCTTCAGTCCCCCTTATACAATGTCTAGCTTTCATATGCAGATAAGGCAATTGAAAAGACCATGGTTTGGGTTAGGCCCGCCTAATTTCTCAAGGCTATATATCCTGGCTCTCCAGCACCTTGAAGAAGCCTTGTGCAGCAGATTTACTCAATGAATGGAACGTTTGCTCTCTTGGCCTCTGCGTCCTTACGCCTTGATTGTGACTCCAGGCAAGACAAAATCTTGCGAATCTTTTCTCTGTGTATATTGATGTCACCTATCAGTCCAGTTGATACCCACTGTGCTAGGTAAGCTTGTGGTGCCAACATGGCCAAAGATGATAGGCAGGTCTGTTGTGACGACATGACCGATGAACACACACGATCAACTGAAGGGCGGAAATAAGAAAGGCTTGGCGAGCTCTGCCCTTGGTCTCTTGCTTCCGGATCTTCAGACCAGACAGCCGCCTTGTTCATCCTGTGCCTAGGCCTCCAGCAACACTACCCGTGGGACGCCTAATCATGGACTGTGGAGCTGTGAGTTGCGGTTCCTTCAAGCCCTGCTTCGCCACGCTCCTGGAATACACATCTCTTGAGCTGGGGACTGTCGGACTCTGTCATCTGGCTGGCTGTTGGTGGCCTGCTCTGCTGTTTGCTGCTGGTAGCTGCATAGCCTGAATTGCTCTACAAAGGACTGCTTGATGACCCTCAAGACTCCAAGGACTGCCAGTCTTCTAGCTGTCTCACGCAAGTGAGTTGCTTTATAGTTTAGTTAACTGTTAATTTCTTATCTTATATATATCCTTCCATCTATATAAATATATAAAGAGAATTACTAGTGGCCTGGTTTTATTTCTCTCACAGAACCCTATCTGACACAGGGTCCCACTCACCATGACCTTATAAGACAGAATAGAACTGCCCCTGTGGGCTTCTGAGACTGTATCTCTCTATGAAATTGGAACACCTCATCCCTTTCCCATGAAGTACACAGTGGTTTCAAACTGCTGACCTTGTGATTAGCAGCTCAACATGATCTGTCTGTGCTCCTTGTATTACACCTTTAGTTTTAAGAATAAGTTGGACAATGGTGGATTCAAGGCTAGGCAGATATCTTGACATCAAGGGAGTACTTGGAAAATGGAAGCAAACCATGCTTTCCAGAGAAACGGTAGAAATGGCTTAAATTTGCTTCTTCTGTATTTTATTGTTTTCAAATGACAATAGCAAAAAATAAATGTGAAAATAATTTTTCAAAGCCACGATGTTAAAACCTTTTATTATGTTGGAGTATGTATGGATGCTACACATTTACTCCTCCTAATATTCTTAAAATATATATTATGGACCAGACTGATCTAGGAGATAGAAATTTAGGGTTTACAGGAAAGACAACGGTCCTATTTTCGTGGAATAGATCTGGGGATGGCCAAGCCTCTAGAAGAAGCCACTGAACTTCATAGAGTGAGAATAAATTGATTTATTAAGTATTTAGAGCATTAATTGGTGAAAAAGATACACATGTTAGCTGGGGAGGTTCTTGGGCAAAGTGGTTGACATAAAGAGATAATTATTTTTAAATGTCTTAATAAGCTTTGTGTAGCAAGGGGTGGGGCAGAGGAAAGAAGGAATGTTGAGCCCCTTCTAAGGGTCACTCTCCCACTGAGCCCCACCACACCCCATGACGTGTAGTAGTTATGTCGTTCTGTTTTCAGGAGAAGAAAATGGTGGCTACGTACAATAACACGTGAGCCCGAGCTGGCATGTAGTAAGTGGTAACAATCAATCCTGAGCATTTCTGCTTTTTCCGTGACACATTGCTGTTTCTTTTAACCAACCCTGAACTTCAGGGGTTTTATTTCTCTAGTATTTCACGGATACAGAATATTTAGCATTCTCTAGCCAGACATTCCTGAGTGTGTGTACTGTCTCCCACTTCCACAGGTGGTTAATTGATGGGATATACAAAAGAAAAATAATCCTACATCTCAGAGCTTCCATTACATGTCCTCCCATTCTATTTTAATGATCGAGACAGGTGGCTACTAAATCACCCCCTACACTCTGTTATGAACACCAACTTCTCTGTTGTATGAGCTCTGTTACTTAGGTCATTCTGGCTTGAATTGGTGTCCTGACAAAACCCAGTTGATCAGAAGCAAGAAAGAAGGGTTGATTTCAGAATAGAGTAAACATTTACAAGGAACAAAGCCTCTTTATTCGTGGCAATAGCTTGGAGAATTAAAACTATCCCTACCACCACCACCACCAAAAGAAGTTGGAGCCTTAAAGAAATTATAGTTCTGACCTTTCTACTCTGCTGCCTCCCATATAGACCCTATCCTATTTCTCCACCCAAGTAGCACGGCCACCCTGCCACCGAGGAAGTGGTTCCCAGTAGGCCTGCCCTGTGTTCCATAAATACTTCTGACCCCACCTGAATATGTGCACAGAAGTTATGCATGCATGTCAAGTGTAGGAGACGCCTCTGTAATTGGTGATATTTAAATATATGTTTGGAAACTCATGGGTGTTCTCTTTCACGTGCAAAGTGTTTTTGCACACTCATACTCCATAGGCACCCCTCACACACACATACATCTCCTCCTCACATGCATATACTACACTCAGAAATTTCTTACAGAAAAATAAGACATATTTGTTTTCCAGGCAAAGGTTTGTTATATGTTTTTAAAGGAATCGCTCATAAAGTGTTCAAAAGCTCAATTTTCAATTATATACTTAATTTCTTTTTTAAGCAACTCTCCTATTAAACAATCCAACTCAGTGCTAAACTAAAGTGATCAGATGACCCGCTTTTTGACAAATTAACAACATCCCTCGGAGTTTTAAAATTAAAATAAATATATTACAATACTTTTTGCATTCTATGAAAATTTTTGTTGCTCCATATAGACCAAAGTTTTAATCTAGAATCCCCCCTGCCACCACACACACACACACACACACACACAGCCCTGGTCAATGGTATCCTGCTTAAAATCTGGTCACTTTATTCTAAACTCAAATGAGAGTCATTTCTTACTCCTACAGATGTGCTTAAGTTAGAGATTGGCGTTGAAACATAATTCTGACCCAACTTTGAATGTGCTATTTAACTGAATGGGTTGTTTCACAAAGATTTTTACCATTTGTTTTGTTGTTGTTGTTTCATTTAGAAAAAGAACCATTAAGAATAAATAATGTGATTGATAATTGCATTCCTCGAGAGAAAGGTGGGAACCTTGAGTATTAACTTGATTGCGGATGAAATGTTCAAATGGTTGATGTTGTTAAACCATCCAAAGAAGATGTTGGCGAAGTATATTGAAAGAATCAAGAACTTCCAGAAGAACAAACAAATCTGTCTTGGAAGAAGCACACCCGTTGGACTCCTTGGATGTGTGAGGGTGATGACCTTTCTATCTTGTGTTTGGGGCTTGTGACCATGAGTTTGTGATTCCTAGAAAGAGGTATCATGCTTGGTAAAGTGGAGGATCAAGGTGGAGGGCTGCAATGGACCTGACAATGGGCTCAAACCTCGAAAGAGCTGTGAGGATCGCATGGGCCAGCGCAGTGCGTTATTCTGTTGTTGACTTACTGTGAGTCAGAACTGACTCAGTGGCACTTAACAACAACAACAACAACAACAACAAAGTAAATATGACAGGCAAAAGTATCCCCAAGGCAGAGAAGAGCCAATTAGTTGATGAGCATAGCGATAGAAAAGCAACCTCATGTGAAATCATTCATTCAACTGCAGGAAGGCAGTGTCATCATCCAGAATGAGTTACGGAGTGTCAAACTGAGATTATCTCAAATTCCATGAAACTGCTGGACCAGCAGTTGTTAACTCCCATGGGGGTGGGAGGAGGGGCTGGGGGGTGGCAGAAAAGGTGGGGGAGATGTGTGGGCTTAAAAAAAGGCATTGTATGTCTGATAAAAATGGCTTACTAAGATGATTTGTTATTTAAAGTTATTTTATTATTTCTCTAACATATCTTTGGGCAATTGCATAAAGCAGAGTTTATGTTCATGTTTCTCTTTTCAAAATACAAGAATGTTTTGCTTCGTGTGCTTTGTGTTTAAGTGTCAGGATATTGGGGTTATATAAATTATATAAATTAATTGTATCTTTGCAACACTGACATGAATAGACTCTTTAGGAATAACATGTCAGAGTAACGATGGCTTTTTTTTTCTTTTACCACCCACATTATGTTATGAGTAGTGCAGGGTATTTAAATGCTTTGGCACAGAACATGAATAAAGAGCTGATCTTGAAAATACCATTATCATTATTTATTTTGAAATTGACACTCGGCTCTATTTTAAGACTTACACCCAGTTTTATCTGTGTATCTCAGATAATCCAACACACACATACAAACCAGCTCCAAATGCCTTTCTTTCTTCACCCCTATCCCTGGGCCTTGCCATGTAATTTTTTTAGGAAAAAATAAAAGGTGAAGAAAACATGGGTCCAGAAAAAGACATCAACTGAGGAATTTTGTTTATTATGATTGGACAGCTGCTGTTGGCCTAGTAAGGATCATTTTATGTTTTATTTTGATTGAAGAGATATCACTTTGCCAACCATAATTTTTACAATTCAGCTTTTCAGTCGAAAAGAGATGACCTTTAGATTTTCTTTCTTTCATTTTACCCAGCAGATGGTTGCTCCCTAAAAGTGTCATTGCTTGATAGATGGTTATCCTTCCAGTACCTCAAAAGTGAATGATTCAATGTTACATTTCATAGATTCATCTCTTTTTTTTAATCCTACTTTGGCTAGAAACCCACATATTGACTTCATATATTTGATCTCATAGTATGAAAGTGTCTTCATGTCTGAGGGAGGGATTCTGGCTCTCAATACCAGAAAGGAAACTATTGATATCTTTATTTAACAAATATTTCCTTTTTAAAAAAAAAAAAAATGAAAGCCATGCTTGAAGTGCAGATTCTAACAAGTGGGGAACATAAAGCCAACTGACCTGCTCCAAATGTGGGTTTTGTGCCAGATGTTGATGAGCGTTACGTCACATTCACCTTGGGGTTTCCAGTGCCAGACTTATGAGAAAATCTCAACCAGATTTTAACTAAGTGGAAATGTGTAGGAAGGCCATGTTTGGCATCTAGCTAAAAGGTTATCAGTTCAAACCTACCTAAGGGATTCATGGGAAAAAAGGTGAGGCAATCAATTTTCAGAAAGACCCCAGGCTAGAGAACTCTATGGGACAGCTCTACTGTGTCAAATGGGGTGGCTCTGCGCTGGCATCTATTTGAAGAGACCTTATGACAAACTTGCTCCCCTGGATTCCTTCCTTGCTTCAAGAAGCCCTAAGAGATTTTCTCATACTATTACATTACATTTAGTTAGCCAATATTTGGGTCTTAGCCAAGGCAGGATAAAAAGAAGAATCTGTTAAACTTAATATCCAATCAGCCACTTCTAAGGCAGGAGAATACTCATTTAACCACGACACCAGCTGGCCTCCTGACCGAGCCCTTTCCAGTTTGGATTTGCCTGGGCAAATTTTATCTGGAGACACCTAATCGAGTTGAAAATAAAAGTTATGAGAGAGAGGATAAAATGGCATTGGGACAGATGTCGTTCCTGAGTAACTTAGCCAGAAATAATGAGGATTCCATTTTTACTGACCATATGCTCTTAATTCCTGAAGTGCTCGTGCACACATGTGGCATCTGACGAATGGCGCTTTGGGGCTGAGGTCTGGTGTAAGGGTAATAAATAGAAATAGCACAACAAGTGAATTTTGCCAGTGACATGTCACCATCTTTCCACAAAGAGTATTTGTGTCTCAAATAGTTAGAGGAAAGTGAAAATGCAGATTCCATTCTTCGGCAGTATTTCTAAAGAGAGAAGGGCAGAGTTTTAAAGGTCAATTGGTCAATCTTCCAGGGCTGCATATGTTAAAGGTTAATGGTGGAGAACTTGCTTCAGTGTGTGTAGAACTTCATTCCATTGAGTAAGGAGGCTGCATTCTCTCAAGTGTGCACTCCCTCCCCCTCTTGCTCTAACCACCCCACCCCCCCACTTTCTCAAGGGCATAACATGTTTCTTAAAGAAGTACGGCATTAAGTGGTACCTTAGTTTCCTAAAAACAGGAAATTTACAAAATGCTTAGCTTAGTATACTTAGGTTATACATGTTTAATTTCAGTGGGTAAAGAAGGTATTACTTGATTTAATCATCTATGTCCATATGGTGTTACAAAAGGTGAACGCTCTTCAGCACACCCTTCCCTGCATGTTTCTATAATTTTTTTTCTTTTCACATGGGGTTCCTATAATATTTAAGAACTCTACTTTGACTTCTGTGGCTCATCTCTATTCATTTAGATATTCAACTGCCATAACATTACACGCAACATTATAGTTTAATTTCTTTTCTTTTACTTCTTTGACAAACTTGTAGAGTTCAGAACAAGGCCCTGAAGTTAGACCAGCAGGGTTCAAGTCTCAACTTCTTTAGTGAGCCTGGGTGAAGGATTGCATCTCTGTATCTCGATGTTCTTCTCCATCACATCCGTCAGGGAATATACTTGACTCCAGGAGACCTGGGGGCATAGTGGGTTTCATGTTGGGCAGCAACCTCAAGATCAACTAGCTCTGAGAGAGAAAGCTTAGGCTTTCATAAAGATTGAACATCTTGGAACGCATAAGGCGCAATCAGCTCGTCCCATAGGGTTGTTGAGGATCAGAATGATGGGATACCTGACTCAGGTTGGTTCTAAGGATCAAGTTAGTTCCTTAGTGAACTTTTCATAGAATCATGCCGACACATACCAACTAGGAGGTCACCTTGGAGTTGAGTCCAACTCGTGGTGAACCCTGTGCTTCAGAATAAACTCCGTTCCATATAGTTTTCAATGGTTGATTCTTTTGGAATTAGAGCCTGTGACATAGTAAAAAAAACAACAACAGCCATTGAGTCCTTCCTGGCTCCTGGTAATTTCATAAACTATAGAGTTGATCTGCTCCCCAGGGTTTCCGATGCTGTCTTTCTTGATGGGAGCAGATGGCTTCATCTCCTCCCCACTCTCCCCCCCCCCCAGACTTCCAGGGGTACACCAAGACAGAGTAAGCAGAATAAATGCTAGAGACTCCTGGCACATAGTATTCATTCAGTAAATGTGGCTTGAATAAATAATTCATAAGAAATGCTTGAACAGACAGATAATTACTACTTTCACTAATTTTTTTTTCTGAAGCAATTGTGATTATGGCAGTCTGGTCTGTGGGGATAAGTCCTCCCCTGGAAATGTTTCTTATTGATAGTATAAGTCACTCTCCTCATACATGAACCAAGAAATACTCATGTGTGTGGCCAGATTTGTTCTTCCCTTTGCATCATCCACCAAAATAGCAGACAGTGCTTCAGGAGCTGTGGCACTAAGCTTGTTAGCTGATCGCATTGTCATGCTGTGCCAAACATCTCCCCCAAACTCATCATTTTATCCTCTGTTACTTCATCATAGCACCTTGACTCTGGCCAAGTTTTTCCATTTGGACTTGGATTTCAGACTAATCAAACCCCTTTGATACTGAAGTGGTGTCTCTGGCAGAAGAAGCTATTCCTAGACCTGGCTCATGACAAAGTGGTTAATCTCACAGATAGTGGAGGATGTGTATTGAGGATTAAAACAAAGAACAATTAGCACATCTATTAGCTTGGATAATGTTTATACTTAGTTGTCAGCTGTCATCATTTGTTTGAAATAAGATCGCCTGGATATATTTGAGTCAGAGAGCTTGGCAGAGAGTGATCAGGTGTTTAAATTCTAAAATTGTGTTTAAATTTCAATCTCTCATATATCACAGCAGGAATCCACTTGCAGCCAGGGCTTTGCATAATGATTCTTATAATCATCCTAGCGCTTACTTAACAAATGATTCATCTTGCCATTGAGCCATAAACCAGCGTGCAATTAATGGAAGGTCTTCATTCTCTGTGTCCTCCGTCTTCAAGAAAGTATATTTGCTTTGAAAATGTATACAGACCCTATCTAGAGCTAAATTAACATGTGCTAGAATATATTTCTTTTTTTTAATCTATAAAATGTCTTTAAAAGTAGTGTTTGCTGAAATCAAATCAAATATTAAAGAAGGGTATGGAGCAAAAAGGGACTGGCCTCTTAAGTTTTCACTCTAACACAGAAGAGCTCCACAGCCCTCTCTGTGCCTGCCTCCTGAACACACTCTTACAAGTATTTCTCTAGATACATTTCTAGTAGCACATGGGTAAGTCCCAGGTTGGATATTTTGGATCTATTATCGAGATTTTTTTCTCTCTCTTTCCAGGTCACCTCTACTTCATCCAAGCATCTAGAAAGCTTCTAAACTCCTTGTCCCTGAGGAAGGATGTTCCAATTTCAAAATTAGAAGGGGAAGAATATCTCCAGGCTTTCAGCTTCCAGCAGCCTAAAATCTTGGGGGAATGGAAAACAAAACTCCTGACAAAGACGAAATGTGTGAGAGACTCATCATACAAGACCACAGAACTTCTGTTTCTGGTCAGAAAAGGTCACTCTGGCAAGGTGGGGGCGGGGGGGAACTTGAGGGGAAGTCAGGACAGCAGGGAATTTTGTGACTCTAGGAGCAGGCCTGCGCCTTGATGGTGTAGCAGTTACATTTTGCGCTGCAATCCAAATGGTTGAGGGTTCAAAACCAGCAACTGCAGGAGAAAGACTGGGCTTTCTGCTCCTCTGAACAGTTACAGTCTCAGAAACCCACAGGGGTCGCTAGGAGTCAGCGCTGGCAAATGAGTTTGGTTTTAGAGAGCAGCAGGCCATGCCCTGTGAGGCCCATGTTGTAATCCCAGAGGAGAACTGATCCTGAGAAATGAAGCCCTGGGTAGGCCACAGGGTCTCAGAAGAGAAACGCCGAGTGTCCTATAGAAGCGAATTTGCCAACCTTGACAAGCATCGGAGGCGCAGATCGAGGAAGGAGCAGCAGAATGACCTTCAGGCCTTCCTGTCGGATGTGGAAGGAGATGAGGAAAGATGCAGGCTGTAAATGAACCGTACCACCTGGAGCAAGGGGTACCTTTCAACCTAGTACCTGCCTGGAGAAATGGCCGGGGGCCAGGTGAACCACTGGCTTCCTGGAAAGATCCCTTGTGGGCGTAAGACTTGGAGCATCGTTTACCCCTCTCCCTGCTCCCCAACATCTTGACCTGATGACAGGATTTAGAAATACTCCAGGGAACATGGGGTCATTGGGACCACGGAGTGATTGAGATTAGACTCTGTGATTCAACAGATTGTTGTTAGAGATGGTCATTGTGATTCTTAGCTAGTCCATAGGATTCTTGCCTTTAAAGTGCTTTGGAGTTGCTGCAGATTTCTGTCTTCTCCCTACCCTACCATATTATAATTTATACTCTATTAATAGTGTGTGAGAATGCCCATTTCTTATATCCTTGACAAGACTTAAAAAAATATTTTTTTCTGATTAAATCAGAGGGGGCTAAAAACACGCGTGTTGTTTTAATGTGAGTTTCTCTGACCATGGGTGAACATTTTTAAAGCTATTGGTCCGTCCCATTCTTCTTTGAGATGACCCTTGGTGGCAGAATGTAGGTTACAAGTTGAGCTGCTAGCTGCAAGGTCAGTCAGTCAAAACCACAAGTTGTTCCACAGGAAAAAGACAGGCTTTCTAGTTCTGTAAAGAATTCCAGTCCCAAAAATCCACAGGAGCCATTTTCTACTATCCGATAGGGTCCCTATGACTTGGAATTAACTCAACTGCAGTGAATACATGTTCTTCAGTGAACTGGTAATATTGTTCATTCTTTTGGTGCATTGTTTGCTGATAAGTTTTATCTCATGCTTGAAGATTGATGGTTAGGCTTTAATATTTATCTCTTCTTCAACATAATTACTGGCACACACACTCAAGCATTGTAGTACTTCTCATCTCATTTATTATTTACTTGACTTACTATCTGAATGAAAGGTAGTAAGATGTTCATATAGAAAGTAAGTGAAGGCGGGAGATGGAAGGCACATAAAAATATCTTTGGTTGTTAATGAAGAGCAATCATTTGAAAATACACCCCAATGTCTTACATCAGAAGAAAAGGATAGTGCTGAGCCCCGGTGGTGTAAGTGGTTGAGTGCGGGACTGCAGCCCGCGGGCTTGGTGGTTCATATCCAGCGGTGGCTCCCACAGTGACCAGAGGGCAGTGAGGCCCACAAAAACAAAACAAACAAAAAGAACAGGATAATAAAGATTATGACTGGCTACACAATCAGCTATATCTTTCTCAGCTCCTTTGCCTTGGTCTTAAAATATCATTTAAGAACCTATGTACTTGTGCGATTTTATTGAAATTCTCTTGAGAGTGTTCTAGCTCCCCATTCTCCATCAAATCTCTGCCCTGATAGCTTAATGATCCCTTTAGAGCTCAATACACATCATTGTCCAAATGGTGTTGCACCAAAATTGCCCCACTGGCATGACACGTAGAAACAATTTCCTTGAAGGGAGGGAAACTGGTGCGGTGCTTGACTGATAGCAGTCAGTGCTGAAGTGCCCACAGACTGGATGCCTTCTCCTCTCCTTGATTCTGCTCAGTGCTTCTCATTCATATTCTCTCTCTCTCTCTCTCTCTCCCTCTCCCTCTCGCTCTCGCTCTCGCTCTCGCTCTCGCTCTCGTTCTCTTTTGGTTTCATATACTCGGGATGAGACAGTTTGAAGAGCTGCTAAGCTATTCAAATAGAGGCCAGGTTGTTAGTCTTTACCATCTGAACCATCTCTGAAAGGTGCTTTGATGGTCTCTGCAAAATTCGCTTGGGGACTCCCACGGCACTGTTGGCATCCTCAGGGTAGTCTCAACAGAGATCAAAGCCTGCCCATTGCGTGGAGGCTCTTCCCTGAGGACAGTGTTGAAGGTCCTAGCAAGGCCTCCCCCACCCTCCCACCCCCACAGTCTTCACAGTGCTACTGCCTGTGCTGTGCTTGCTGGGGAGCACCGCGACCTGCTCCGGGCCCACAGGTTAAAGAGAGCTTTCAGTGTGCAGGCCCCTTCTCTGGCCAGGAGAATTCCAAGGCTACTTAGAAACTATAACCAATGCTATTAATTTTTAACCGAAGCAAGGTTACCCCTGCTTGTCTTTCTCCAACACTGCCCCTTTGTCTCTTCTGGGCTAAAGCTGCTCTTCCTGCCTGTGGCTGAGATGATGTAAACTGTTACGCAGTGGGCAGCAAGATGGACAGCCAGGAACAACGAACTCTCTGGTTATCAGAGTTTTTATCAGGGTTGAGGACATAGATGTCTTGTTCTAAAAACACTTTTTTGCCTCGTAGCAGCAAGATCCCACATACTGAGGAGACCCTCACCTCACAAATACCTGAAAGCTGTCGTGGAAAGTACCTCTTTTATCAGAGTGACTGTGGGTGTATAGGAAAAGACTGATGTGAACACCATTTTAGGGGGAAAAAGACAACGCAATTCTAGAATATATTTAGAATTGTAAATACCCACTCTTTAAGGGAAAGATGATCAGTCATGGTCCTCATCTTTCTTAATTTAGAAGAAAGAGGATTCCCACAAGACAGACACTTGGGCACTTGACTTGCTATTTCTAGGTGGAGCGCAGTGGAGGGGTTCTCTTTGGGCACCAGCCAGGAGTATCCTCCTTTCAGGCTACCTGAGAACACTTGTTTCCCTCATATGAGTCCAAGTTCTTTTCTGCAGGCTTGAAAGCCAAGAAATTTGACTCAACAACTAACAGTGTGGGCCCCCACAGTTTGGGCAACTAAATCTTCAGACATAACAAACTCTGTACTGGACTTAAAAAAAAAAGTGTGGGGATATGAACTAGATACTCAGGGGAAAATCGCAAGATAAAGGAACACTCCCAAGAAGAGGCTGTGGGAGGTAGCTTTCTAGCGTGTGGTCTTTGGGCATTGTGGATTTGTGCAGTCAGACCGTTCCTTCATGTGGCTACGAAGTCATCCTTGTGGAATTATGAAAACCCAGCACACGGTGCCTACCCCAGCGGCATATTTGACATGGAGAAGCCAGGGCTTCCAAGTGTGGCAGAGTTGTCAGAGGCTGTCCACCCTGCAGGTGGCCTCGCTGTGTCCCTGGCTTCGGAGCACAGGCAACCAGACAGGCTCTTAGGCTCCTTGCGTGTCTGCTAGCGCTGAAGCTGTGGGTGAGGACGGCCAGAGAGACTTCTGATTCCCATGGGGAGCTCCGCGCAGGTTGACAATGGCTACCATGGGGAGGGAGCCTCCACCAGTGGCCAGTCTGTTGTGGAATTGCCCCCTGATCCTTGGTTCTTTGATTCACCTGACACGCTAGTCCACAAAAATTTTTTCATAAAACCGATCCTGCCTCCAGACCCCCAAAGCTAACCAACTGCACTGGGGCAGATTTACACCCCTGTGTGTGGCAGTGCATGGAGGGAGCCCTTCGCCCTAGGGTTTGCAGTGACTGACTCTTTAGATCCAGCATTCTGGATCTTTCATTGAAGGCGGTATTGAGAAGATGCAAACCACTTTTCAGTTAGTGCTTAAATCTTTGATTATTTGTCTCCCTCAGGGATTCCCACATTTTACCTCCTCTTATAGCTCTGTGAGATAACTAAGTCAAGTAGCATGTCCGCATTGATGGGGGTGGGGGAGACAATGCTCTAGAGATGTACTTAGGAAGACTGCATCAGCAGAGCTGAACATGGATTTCACATACAAGGCTGGTTTTCCCCTCAATGCAGCCTGGTATTCTTAGTGAAATGTTTGATTTGACTTCCTTTACTCCAGGAAAAAAAATACTTGCCCCCTAAATACTTGAACTATTTTTATTATAAACAAACAGTAGATACTTGTAGTAGAAGTATAAAATACAAGTATGGAATAAAATGTCAGCCATAATCCTCCCCCCTCCTAACTGTCCACATTCGAAGAAGTATCCTGCTACTTTGTGGCTGTACATGTATTCAGTCTGCCTTGTTCTGACCCTCACCTCTTTTATAAAATAGAAAAATGAGATCATCTGTCATAGGGGTATGTTTCAAATTCATATGACTACTGAGAAAATACAGAATTTAGTATTACAGATACTTCTGTGACAGAGACACAATATAGCCACTGAGATTTTCTTCCTATCAGTGGTAGGGTGCATTTCTTTAAAGTATTGAAGAACAAGGATGTCACTTTGAGGACTAAGGTGTGCCTGACACAAGCCATGGTGCTTTCAATCACCTCATATGCATGTAAAAGTTGGACATTGAATAAGGAAGACCCAACAATCAATCTATTTGAATCAAACAATATGGAACATCCCATAGGCAAAGAATATGGAAAGTCCTATAAGACTACCAAAAGAACTAATGAAACTGTCTTGGAAGAAGTACAGCTGGAATGTTCCTTCGAAGCAAAGGATGATATCATCTTGGACATGTTTTATCAGTCTTGTGATGGGCACTGGACAACAGAAGACCCGGAGCAAGCTGGACTGACACAGTGGCTACATCAAGGAGCTCCTCAAACACATGAGGACTGAGCAGTGGTTACTTCTCTTGGATATTGGATCCCTCTGAATTGGAACCAGCTTGATGACTCACAGCAACAGAAGACTGTATTTAGGCACCTTGTTATATGTGTTCTGCAACAATGCTGCAAGGACTATGTTGACCACATTTTTGATCTCACATTAGAATTATTTTCTAGGTTTGCATTGCCAGTCAAAGAGGAGATAGGCTTTTCCATACAGAAATGTGTCGTTTTGCTGATTCAATCAAAGTGTGTACCCAGTGCCCCCCCGGGAAGCAGTCTATGTACGAGAATGCTATTTCTTCAACCTTTAACCAACACCAGAACTTTATCATGGAAAATAAGTATCAATAGGTTTGTTCAATTGTGGATGAGGAAGCAGGCAGCTTTCGGAAGAAAACACCTCATAAATGTATATAAGCAAAGCACAACACACTTTATCATTTTCTATGTTCTCAAGAAAAGATTAGTTACTGAGGACATTAAGGAACTGTGCACTCGATCCACTCTTCAAAGGCTCCAAAGAAACAAAACCATGATGGAAAGTCTAATCCATCAGTGTCCCATGGCTGTATACCTTCTCTTCTAATCCCTTCATTTTTTGTTTTGGTTGGTCTTTTCAAATTAACAGGATGGTCAACTCTTAGAGAAAGGTCTCCCCCCAAAATCCTACATACCATATAAAGTGTTGTCCGTGACAAGGTGTCTATCCTGTGCAAACTTGCGTAGAACTTTCCAGAATACCTGTGTCATCGTGGACAATATTCACGATGAATATTGCTGATGAGCGGAGATTAAGACCTAAGAGACAAGGAGCAATGTTTGGTGCCAAGTAACCTGGGATGCCTTTGGAGCCATTGGTACTGCTGCACCTGATGACAGGAGGTGGTATGTAAGCCACTCACTCAGACTGGCTCCCACTGAGTCCATGCGGACTCCTGGTAACCCTCCAGGTCAGGGTTGATAGAACTGCCCCTCTGATTTGCAGAGACAAACTCTTTACGAGAGTATAGAAAGCCCCATCTTTCTCATGAAGAGTGGCTTGTGGTTTCTGACTGCCAACCTTGAGGATCGCAGCACAGCCTCTAACCACTCCCCCACTAATGCTCCCAATCCTGAGCATTCCTGATCCAGAGAGGGCATCTATCCATCTTTAATATAACATCTTTAATATAAAATAACTCAAGAAAGTACCAGGAGCTTCCAGCTGAGAGGATCGCACTGGTGTTTTAGGTTGTCAACACAAAAGTTAAGGCTGATATTATTACCTAATTATTTCAAGCAAACAAACTTTAAATAAAAAGGCCTTTTCAGTGAGGGTTTGAAATCTCCATTGGGCTCACTCCCAGTTCTTCTACTCCTCTGATACTTACAAACTCTGTCCTTCACCTTGCATGCTTCTACAGATAAACACAAAGTCACAGTGCCACGAAATGAATGAGGGGTAAAGGAACACTGCAAGGAAACGGCCTTTTGAAAATCTAAAGGGTCAATTGTGATGGAGCAAAATAGAGGCTCTGTCTAGAGTTGTAAGTTGGAGAATGTGAATGGTTTGTGGTTTAAATATGCTGGTGTGTTTTATAGCCGTAGGTTATAATATGCAAATACAATTTACAATGCCTGTGTTGTCAATAAGAGCTGTGAGCCTCAATCACTATGAATGGAATCCAAAGTCATTTCTGGAAAAAAAGGTATTCTCAAAGGGTGGGCTATACAATAAATTAAGAAAGCATTTTTCTAATGGTCTCCATCCATCCTTTTGTAGAACATTTTCAGGGGCTCTTAGTGGTAGTTAATGAGAGCTCCAAAAGTACTTAAAAATATAAAATACAAAAATATGAAAGTATCATATATATATGAAACAATTTAACTTTTAATGCCAATGTAATTTATGTAATGATTCTACTATATTTACACCTACTGGAATACCTAGTAGATGGATTTACATCGTGAGTGCACCATGGGCTCAAACAGAACAATTGTGAGGATGGTATGGGACCAGAGAGTGTTTCATTCCCTTGTGCATAAAGTTGCTATGAGTTTGACCAACTTGACAATGCCTAACAACAACAACAACAACAACAAAGACTTTAGGCAGTTGACTACTAACTGAAAGGTTACCTGTTCAAAACTCTCCGAGATGAGAGACTCCTCTGCAGATAGGTCCATGCTTCTGAAAAGGCATGGACTTGAAAGTCTTGCAAAACAATTCCATTTTGTACACCTAGGATCATTTCCAAGAAGCATTCTGCCTGTATTTCTTCCTAGATAGATTTGTTTGCTCTCCTGGAAGTCTACTGTATAATCATTATTCTTTATGAATAGCATAATTCAAAGGCATTAATTCTTCTTTGATCTTAATTCATTTTCCAACTTCCACATACATCTCAGGCATTTGAAAATATGGTTCTCAAATGAGCATGATAGTGCTGAGCATGATAGTGGGATGGGAGGAAAGTAAAAGGAAATAGAGGAATGAACTAGGAGGCAAGAGCATTTATAGAGGTCTACATACAGGCATGTACATACATATATATACATATATTGTAAATGTGCATATATTTACAGGTTTTCTATTAAGGCAGCAGATGGGCTTTGGGCCTCCACTCAAGTACTTCCTCAATGCAAGAACACTTTATTCTATTAAATTGGCATTTAATTATGCTCACCTCCATACAATCGTTGGTGGTGCATAAGCAAATGTGGTGAAGAAAGCTGATGCTGCCTGGCTATCAAGAGATAACAATACCTTGGGTCTTAAAGGCTTAAAGATAAACAAGCAACCATCTAGCTGAGAAGCAACAAAGCCCACATGGAAGAAGCACACCAGCCTGTGTGATCATGAGGTGTCGATACGATCAGGTATCAAAGAACAAAACATCATATTGTGAATGATGGGGAGTGCAGAGTTGAGACCCAAAGCCACAACTGGACATCCACTTACAGAAGGGTCACAAGGAAATGAGCCAGTCAGGGTGCAGTAGAGCAATGATGAAACATACGGCTTTTCTCTAGTTCCTTAATGCCTCCTCCACCCAACAAATATCATAATCCCAATTCTACCTTACAAATCTGACTAGACCAGAGGATGTACACTGGTACAGATAGGAACTGGAAACACAGGGAATCCAGGACAGATAACCCCTTAAGGACCAATAATGAGAGTAGTCATACCAGGAGGGTAAGGAGAAGGGAGGGTGGGAAGGAAGAACTTATCACAAGGGTCTACAAATAACCCCCTCCCTAAGGGACTGACAACACAAAAGTGGGTGAAGGGAGACATTGAATAGTGTAAGATATGACAAAATAATAATTTATGAATTATCACGGGTTTTGTGAGGGAGGGATAGTGGAGAAGGAGGGGGGAAATGAGGTGATATCAAGGGCTCAAGTAGAAAGAAAATGTTTTAAGAATGATAATGGCAACAAACGTTCAAATGTGCTTGACAAAATAGATGGATGGATTGTGATGAGAGTTGTATGAGCCTCCAATAAAATTATTTTAAAAAGAAATTAACAGTATATCTCCGTCTTCAAAGTCACCTCTCTGTGATACATTAACAAGGTTGTTTACAGTAAATTTTCTCAATGCAAAGCATCACTGATTTCTTAACTGCTGCTTTTGTAGGCATTGATTGTGGATTCAAGTAAAATAAAGTATTTCACAGTTTGAATATTTCTGTTTGCCTGTTTTATTTATAATGATGTTGCTTATAGGCCCAATGAAACATTGTCTGATAAAGTACTGTGGGAGGCGTCCTTCAGGTTGGAAGGTGTGATAGTTACATAATCTGGTGTCAATTTGAGGACTGAGAGTGTAAGGGTGGAGTCTAGCTTGTCAGTCAGGCTTCTGTGGACATGGCCTTCTGAGGAATCTGGGAACTCCCAAATTTCCTCGTTGGAGACAGGAGATACTTGCTCTGGGATTACTCCCTGCCAGATATCCCTGTGGAGAAGACACATGGAGAAGCCGTGTGAAGACCCCTGCCAATGCTGAGATGCTTACAATGCCACTGGCTCCACAAGATCTCCCACCCACTGGCCTGTGATCTTCCTGCATTCAGCATCATTGCATGTGTTTTGTGAGTCTGAAGAGGACTTTATAGATTGGCATCAGACAAATGGGCTAATATTGGACTTATGGACTTGATCTGGACTGGATTATTTTCCCAATAATCCACTGCTCTTGTATATAAAGCTCTTTCTTATACACATATGAGTGTCTCCATCAATTTCTTTAGTCTACCTGGACTCACACAGAAGGCACATAAAATACAATTAGAGAAGAGTCTTTCCTAACAGTACAGTCTTAATGATGTGAATGGAAGAAGGCTTTCAGTACTTTCATTTAATGATACATAATTCAAAATTATAATAAACACCTCAAAAGTCTCTTAACAATTTTCTGGTGGCATTCAAAGCAAAGTATGCACCTAGGGACATTGGAAGTTAAAATAAAAAATGAAACAAAAAGTGCTTGAGGATTGATCTCGACATCGATGGGAAGAAATTGCCTGGGACAGGCCATTTTGAATAGGAGACTGATGGTATACTATATCAGGAATGATTAATTGAAGAGGGATGGTGTTGCATTCATTGTCAAAAAGATTTATTCTTAAGTTATCTATTCTTTATGTTGTCAGTAATAGGAAAGTCATCCACTTAGGGTGAAGAAAGGTTAATTTGACAATTATTGAAATTTTAAACCAACCACAAAAATAACTAGGTAACTGTTAATCAAATAGTATGGTGGTACGCATGCAAGCACACTCAGAAATATCACTTCTCAGAAATATCCCCAAAATAATTCTACTCACTCCCAAAGGTCTTTTAGAATTTCAGGAGGAAGAAGATTCATTTTCTTCACTTTGGTCCTCAACAGCTAAGGATAGTGGAGTGGCCTTTTAAAATATGTTGGAAATACCAAGAGTATGACTCTTGTGCTAGGCTGGGTCCACTACAGAAGCAGACACAGCAATGCTTATTTGTGTATGCATATATAGAGATTTATGTCAAGAAAGGGCTCATACAGTGGTAGGATTAAATCCACTTTAGTTTGAGCCTGTGCAGCAGATGATAACCTTCTCCTGACTCATGTAGCTGTGGGACCTGAGGAATCAGAAAAGGTTGGTATATGAGTGCAAGACTGAGATCCCCAGGCAATATGGCAAGAGGTTGATGAACCAGATCCAAGATGGAAATCAAGCTGAGGTGATGCTTTCCCACAGAATCTGCTTATAAAGGAAGAGTCCATATTCCAAAGAAACCTTTCCACTAATATCAAAACTTGGGCCTAATTGAGGGGACTGGAAGCCACCATAGCTGCTGGCTTTGCAAAAAGTTGATTATATCATGTTAGAGCCCATGATTGAGTTGATTAGATTCTGTTGGATCACATCATGGGTTACTGCCAAACTACTGAGAATCCTGGACCAGCCAGTGTGTTAGTCTGGGTAGACTAGAGGAACAAATTTCAGAGACACTCATATGGATATAAGGAAAGGGTTTATATATAAAAGGAATGTGACACTGAGAAGGCATCCAAGCCCAGTCCAGTTAAAGTCATAAGACTGATATTAACCCATATGCCTGAAATCAGTCTATAAAGTCCCCTTCCGACTCACAAAATCATAGGTCAGTGGGTGCAGAATTCCGGTGCTGGCAGGAGTCTTCCCATGGCTCCTCACTTCCTGGGCTCAGGGTCCATCAACAGCATGTTGTTCCAGCTTCCGAGGTCTGGCTCCATCAAGGCAAGGCCGTGTGGTCTCTCTGCCGGCTTCTCCAGCTTCATGGGCGCTGCAATCTTGTCTTTTCCGTGATTCATTGTCTCTGAGACTAACTCCCAACAACTGGGGAAGATAGCTTCTCATCTTCACAAGGGAAATATCTCAAAATTTCCCAGAAGTCTCAGGAGAAAACCATGCCCACATAGAGGTCTCATTGGCTACTCAATGGCTATCTCCAGATTAATAGGCTAGACTCCATCCCTACATTTCAATCAAAATTAACATAAGCACATGACTGCCATAGCCAGGTTGACACAAAATCTAACTATCACAACTTACAAAGAGTCTGAAAGCCCCTTTCTAGAGATAACCTGTCAAATAAATGGCATCTATTTTATAAAACCATGAGCAATTTTGTTTAACTTCAATATTTCTACTGCTTTGGGAAAATAATGTTGCAGAGTTATAAAAGTCTAGCTATAAGGGAAAAGGGTATTA
The DNA here is from genome assembly GCA_004026705.1 of Nesogale talazaci. NCBI lineage: Eukaryota > Metazoa > Chordata > Mammalia > Afrosoricida > Tenrecidae > Nesogale > Nesogale talazaci. Next base: position 21,017 of record PVJH01000504.1, on the reverse strand, counting down.
CCTAATATAAATTACCACAGCACATCTCTATTTCTCAATGAATAAAGGATCTCAAAATAAGTAATTTGATATCAGGGAGTAGGCAGAGTCACAATATGGTCAGGTGTGACTAGTTTGCAGACTGGTAGTTTCAGAGCCAGTAAGCCTTAGGAGGGTCTTGCTGATTCTATTACACATTGGGTGTCTCTGGCTGGAATGGTAAATTAGACATGAGAATCTTAGACCTATTTTCTTTTTGGAAATCATATATATTTTATGTTGAAAATATCAAATTTATTTTCACAAGCAAAAACCTAGGGGAAATGAGGAAATGGGTCATAAATTCCTTCTAAGTATCCACTAGCGACTCTGTTCTGTTTATTTTAGGTTTTAGCTTCCAAAGGTCCTTCAATGCCCTGCATTACCCATTAATTTGTTGCTGTGCACTTTACAGTGGAGAGCTATCTCTTCTTAAGAAATTGGGTTTAAAATTCAGCTAGTCCAACCTGAAATGCAGCAAATAGAAAATAATAAGAGTAGGATTGTCTAACAGGTTCATTTCAGTTGACAGTGGAAAACATTTTGAGTATCAATAAGAATCTAACATACTTTATAAGGGACTAATTTTTAAAAACTCTTTTACTTCTCACTGATGGATTATAATTAGACTTATTTCTCAGTAATGCATACTTATGCTCATATGTCTTTATTTTCTAAGAGCTGTTGTTTCATTTTGTTTTTTCATTTTTACTCTGTAGCTTCTTTCACACTTAGAAAGAATTTGAAGTTTCTTTTTAAAGCACATTTTCTAACTTAAAGTTGATTTCACTCCCTTAAAAAAAGGAAAGTGAGATTTGCCTTCTGCCTCCCCCCCCCCCCCCCACACACACACTTTTTTCCTGTGCCTCTTTGCTCAAAAAACATTCTTAACTGCCTTTGGGATAGTTTAAGAATTAATGGCAGAAAACTTGAGGAAGACATTAAGTTATATAATTATAACAACTTTGGTCACTAAAGTCATTGTGGATTAAGTACAGCCCATTTAACAGGAAGAGCACATATTTTTGATGTTGAGTAATGTGACTCTCAGAATATGGTCCCTAGGTGACACAAACAGTTGTGCTCAACTTCTTCTGGAACGGTTGGTGGTTCAGATCCATCCTGTACCGTCCAGGAAGAACGACCTAGCACTTTATTGACTACCTCCTGGGAGGAGAGCTGTACTCTTAAACACCTTAGGTCTCCATGAGTTGTAATTTAGTCCACAGCAACATTTTATTGGTTGGTTTGCTCTCTGCTTTCAGTCTCAGAATGCTCTCTCAGGATTTTCTGTTGAGGGCTGCTGGAACATTTAACTTGTTATCAAGCACCCCCGAAATATTCTCAAAAGCTATTCTTTGCCCATTGGTCTACCTTCATCCCACATTTTGTAAGAGCAATCCTCCTGAATAAACTTCTTTAGAACCTCTTTAGAATGAATTTGACAGTTTTCAGGCTCTTTTTAGGACTCAGTTTTTCTTCTCATTGCAGTCTGCATAAGTTGAACACTGTTCTCCTTAAGCTATTATTTCATCCTTACCCTTAGCCTTCTCCAGGACTTATTTTATATTTCAAATACTTGCCCTCTCTTCCACTTACTGGCAGCTGAACAACTGAGGTCTTTTTTCTGGTAGCAATTACAGCTGGAAGAAAACATAAATGACTTTGAATACTTTCATTACTTATAAATATATAACTTATTTAAATAAGACGTTTGTGAGATATGTAAATTATAACTTTCCCTTTATGTTTGCAGGTTTTGACTGCCACAAAGAAGAAAACAGCATATCAGATAAGTTGGCAAAATTTAGATAGTTATGAGATGTCAATTAAGGGTAAATAGGTCAAAGATGATGATGTATCCTTTGAGGCTAGACATTGTACGTTTTATCTAGAGTAGTCACTCAATTCTCACTGGGTTAAATAGCCCTAAGGAGTAAAGACAGCTTCTCTAAGAGTGAAGGATCAATCTCTGATCATTGTGGGTGAAATATTCACATATAGAGAATACATGTATATATAGAAAGAATATTTATATTTATCTCCAAGTATATGCCAAATATGAAAATTGCACAACACTGTCAATATCACATGCAAGTGAAAGTTTTCTGAAGATTGTTTAACAATGGCTGCAGCACATTAACAAGGGGCTATCAGAGGTTCAGGCCCGATTAAGAAGAGGACACACAACTAAGGGTATCGTTGGTGACGTCAAATGCATCTTGGCTCAAAGCAGAGAATACCAAAAGATGTTTACTTGTGTTTTTTTGACTATGTGGAAAATGAAATATTATGGATACTAGATTTGAGAAGACTCAAAATTCCGGAATACTTTGTTGTGTTTATGCAGAAACTGGACTCCAGAGGGAGTTGTGTGAATAGAGCAAGAGAATACTTCATGGTTTAAATCACAGAAGGTATGAATCAGGGTTTTATTCTTTCCTCCATATAGCACTATAATTGGAAGAAGACTCAGTAACAACCTGTGATATGCAGATGACATAACCATGCTTGCTGAAAGTGAGGAGCACTTAAAGCACTTATTGCTGGAGATTTAGAATTACAGCCTTTAATATGGATTATAGCTCAATGTCAAGAAAACCCAATTCCTCCCAACTGTACCGGTGGTTAATATCGGGATAAACCAAGAAAATACTGAAGTTTGAAGGACTCTGTCTTGCTTGGATCCATAATCAGTTCCCAAGAAAGCAGTAGTTAAGAGGTCAAACAACACATTATATTGGGTAAATCTGCACAAGACATCTTTCAAGTGTTGAAAAAAGCAAGGATGTTACTTTGAGGACAAACAGGTGCCGGATCCAAGCCATAGTAATTTTCAATTGCCTCATATACATGTGAAATTTTGACATTGAATAAGAAAGATCAAGTAAGAAACCATGCACTTGAATTGTGGTGCAATTGAAGACTGCAGCCTTTATGTTATGGGTTGCACCCCAATGTATCCTGCCCATAAACCAAAGACTTCTTTGGGCTGCATTTCTAAGTCATCTCTTTGAAATTGTTCATAGCAGGTGAGCCGCCATTTTTTTGTCACTGGAAATTTGGGGAACACTGATACTGTTTGAAATGAAGCAGAAGAAGTCAATGAAGTTTGAAATGAAGCTGAAGAAGTCAATGAAGATGTGTGTTACTCTGGGTTCTTTTACAGCCATTTGGGGAACCATAAGATATGCTATTTGAAGGGTAAATCTTATAACTCTGAAGATGGGAGTGGAGGAGAAAAAAACAAAATCTTGGATGTAGTTCACTAGTTTGCTCAAGATCCACTGATATCCCACCTTCCCTTTGGTAAACTTAGTGATATGAGTCTGTGAATCCTCTTCTAATGTAAGTACAGTCGATGTGATTTTTTGGTACTTGGTAATGAAAGCATTCTCATTACCAAAGTCATAAAGTACTGAACCATATCCCAAATAACATTCTTAGCATATTATAAAGATTTTCTACTTCCTTATATAGGCAATGAAAGCTTCCAGGTATTGGGAAACTGTATATTATTAATAAAACTAATTAGATCTTTCTCCTGGAAGTCACTAGAACTAGAAGTCACTAGAACAGAAACCATATTAATTTGTTTTTGATTAACAATATTTTAAAATAATGGATTTTTGAAAAATATAACAATAAGATGGCTGAAAATTAACATAACACCAATAAATTAATAAAGGTGATGTCATGGGTTATAAATTGGACTGCTAAACACAAGATAGCAGTTTAAACTCTCCAAGTGCTTTGCCTTCTTTCTTTCTTTTTTGAAGGTTTTCAACCTGGAAACCCACATGGGCAGTTCCACTCTGTGTTACAGGGTTGCTCTGAGGTGACCCAGTTCCTGTAAGTTTCTGAAAGGAAAGGAGAGTTAGGAACCCTTGCTGTTTGGTTTAAGAAGTTCATAGAGTAATGGCATGATCAGACAATTTAGTGAGATGCAATACCTCTTTATTGAAACCAGCTAGTTGTCTGAGCATGAGTTAAGTTCTTGGAACACACAATGAGTTTATTATGATTCAGGCTCTCATAGAGCTCAAAGTTGAGATCAGAGAAGTTAATTGGGCTTTGTTGTCACCTGCTCAAACTTACAAAACCTCTTTCTGATTATCTACAGGAATGAGGAGAACAACTTTCAGCTAGTGTTTTGATTCAGTCAGAAAGGGCTACTTGGATCAACATTTCCCTGAAGCCTCCAAGACCTCTGTAATCCATTTATCATGTCTGCCATAACACAGGAATGGCAAGCACTAACACAGGATCTCATATTTGCTATGCTTGGCTAAGGGCATAGAGTTAAGGTGCCAATTCCAAGTCTCTTATGCTTTCTACTACATCACTCCAATAATAAAGTCTAAATCGCCTGTGTTATGGTACTATACACAAAAAGATAGTAGTTTGGCTCTAAAAACACGTTTGCACCCAAGACATAAAGATTCCAGGAAGCATTAAATCATGACACAAACTACAAAAATATATAAGAAAACACCCCTGGGGGTGGGGGTGGGGAGGTAACTAGATATGCCTTTCTTTTTCTTTAGTTTTATAAGCCGGATGCTGGACTTTATGAGTGACATACTCACATTCTCCATTGACCTCAGACAGTGATAGTCCCGGATGGATGTGATAGACATGAGAGAAGCAACCACACATTTGGTTGGGCCTGATGATTGTGTGCATGCTGGTTTTCACAAGGCTGAATCCAAATTTTCTGAGGAAGATGACATTTTCTCTAGTGGGACTAGGCCCAAGAAAGCAGTTCAAGATGGTTAGTGTGGATCCAGAAAAGAAAGGATCTTTAAGTATTCTCATTTAATCCCAAATTGTGAGTCCTATGGCCCCAGCACACTTCAGTGCTTTTTGTAGCATGGGGAAAGGGAGGAGGAGGCCTTCAACCTGCCAGAGCCACACAGATTTATACCTCATAAGAGCTACCAGTGCGCCGCAGTAAAATTTTACGTTTCAGCTAAATTACTAATGACTTTCAGACCCGTGCCAGAAATTTTAGAGTAAGCTTATAAAGGGAGATGAGAGAATGTACAAGCATTCTTAAGAGTGGTCTGTGTGTGTGATTATGGGACACATGCTCATCATTTTTTGCCATCTTGATTAAATATAATTAGGTTCTGGCAAGCCACCTTTCCCACCGCTTGGGCGCTGTGCCTTTTTATTTTTTTATTTTTGCATTTTCACATGGGTTATCCAGGGGAGGTTAGAGCAGAAGGTTATTTTGTTGCCTTATGCCTTGATCCGCAGGGTGGCCACCTTTCTTGTGACATACTGGGCTCCCCCGTGATTTAGAGATGAAGGTGCTGGTCTGCGCCAGCCGGCCGGCTAGTTGCTGCTCTCTCTACCTGACACATGGCACTGCTTGGAACCCGACTCCTTGCTTACCTACTCATTACAGTTCTTAGCCCACATTTCCTTTTGGCCCAGCACACTTGGTTCTTTTGATGATGTGCTGGATTTGCCTCCTGCCTTGACCCCCTGCTGACTTGGGAGAATGCCCACAGTAGAAGGAAGCAGGTGATGGAGGGGGGTGCTATGCTGGGGTCCTCCCCTCAGCCCTTAGATTCCTGAAAATTTATCCTAAGCTGGAAAACTGCTGTGTTCATTTCTACAGCAGCCATAACAAAGTACTATAAATTGGATGGCTTCTAAGAATAGAAATGTATTGTCTCACGGTTTGGGGGGACATTTGTTTATGATCCCAGGCACCAGCTTAGTGTCCACTGCTATTTGCATGCTGTAGATTGCTTTGTGTTGGGGGAAGTCCTACCTTCTAGTGTCTCAATGTCAGGTCACATGATCAGCACAGCACACACCTCCCCTCATTTGTTAATGAAAATAATGATGGAGGCTGAGCCCTGGTGGCGTAGTGGTTGAGTGCGGGGCTGCAGCCCACTGGCTTGGCAGTTCAAATCCAGAAGCAGCTCTCCAGGAGCAAGGCTGGGCCTCCCACTCCCACCAGAGGGCAGTGATGCCCCAAAAAGCAAACAAACAAAAAGAAAATGATGATGGATCTTAACACCACTGTTGAGTTTACACTGTTTACACTGTTAAATATGACTGTATTTTGCCTTATTTTAATAAAACTTCAGTATACTTATCCTATTTGGTTCAGAATATTTTTTTCTTGTTTTCCTGCTCTAAAAACGGTGTGTCTTACTGTCCGAAAAATACAGTAAATCAGAAAAAAATGGCCAGTGAAAACTTTTAAGAATAGCTACATGGAGGATTCTCTGATAGAGTGTCAGAAGAGGAAGCCTTCCAGTTGGACAGTATTCAAAATACAACCAGGGAAGAGCTGCCTCCCCTCAAAATAGAGTCGACCGTGGCAGCATGGGTGTAGTAAAGCTTTCAGGACCTTAACTTGCTGCTTTAGCATGAATCAAACTGAGAAGGAACAAACACACACACATCCATTAATACTCAGAGCATGGCGCGCGCACACAGCATGGATCTGGGAGAATTGGGGGTCATCAGAAATGAAATGGGACACACAAAAGCTTGATATTGAAGGAATAAGTGAGCTGAGACAGGTACAGGCCATTTCGAATTGGTCATTCCAGGAATGACAAGTGAAAGAGAAATGGTCTCTTATTCACTGTGAAAATATGCAACAACAACAAAAATCACTTTAAGAGCTCCCCTGAAGTACAGTGCTGTCCATGATAGGATAATAGGCCTACCTACAAAGAAGAGTTAATAAGACTCTTATTCACATGTATCCACCAACCATTAGAGATTAAGAAATTGAAGCTTTGTTGTATTTTGTTTTGTTTACACCAACTTCTGTGCTCTGAAGTTGATCAAATATGTGATCACAATGCATTGGCAACGATTGGTTATTGGAATTCAAACATTGGAACCAAGATTTGGTGATCGAAACAATGCCAGAGATCCTATCATAGAATTTTGCAAGATCAGTTACCTATTCTTTGCCAATTTCCTATTTCAAGAACATGATACACATGTATCTTACAGGATAGAATGCTCAGACACTAATGGAACTCCACATGTGAAAACAGATGTGGGAGGAGCTCAATGCCATCCATCAGAACTTAACTGAGAAATATCAAATCAGAGGCATGCTACAGACAGCTTATCAGCTGCTCGTGTACAAGCTCAGATTGTAGCTGATAACAATTTTAAAAGGCAACAAAAGGCAAGTCATCACTTTGAGAACATTCTACTTGTAGGACTTACTGCAAGAGATATATTTGTGCCTGTTTCAAAGAAAAGTGATCCAGCAACAAACATTGAAATTATCAAGCGGTATCATAGTATTAAAAGTAAGTGATTTTTTCTGAAGATAATTTTTTTAAAAAAATGATTTAGAGTTGATTGATGGAGAATGGCCAGAAGTTCAATTCAGATTCAGAAGAGGGCACAGAGCAAAGAATATCATTGGTGATGTCAAAAGGATTTTGACTGAAAGCAGAAAGTACCAAAAAGAAATTTAACTATGTCTTATTGATGGTAGAAAGACATTTAACTGTGTGTATCATAACAAGTCATGGATAACATTGTGAAAAATACTTGTGCTCATATGGAACCTGTATATTCCTAAACCAAAAGTCAGTTGATCAAGTAGAACAAGGACATTACTGCTTGGTGTGACATCAGAAAAGGTGTGTGTTTGTATGGCGCCTTCTCTTCATACTTGTTCAATCTGAGAAGTTGGACTAAATGAAGATGAAGTTAGCATTACAGTCATTGCTGTTGGTGGATGTCGTTGAGTCAATTCCAACTCCATATACAACAGAGCACAACACCAGTCCCTTCTGTGCCAGTCAGCCTCACAATTATTCTTATGTCTGAGATCATGGTGGAAGTGACCATTTCTATCCATTGTGTGGAGGACTTTCCTCTTTTTTACTACCCCTCCACTTTACCAAGCATGATGTCCTTCTCCCTGGAGTGGTCTCTCCTGATAACATGCCCAAACCACATGCAATGAAGTCTCATGGTCCTTGCTTGTAAGGAGCATTCTGGTTGTACTTCTTTCAAGACACATCTGTTTGTTCTTTTGTTGTCAATCCACAATACTTTAGGTATTCTCTGACCACACTATAGTTTAAATGCATAAATTTTTCTTCAGTCTTCCTTATTCAATGCCCAACTTGCATATGTGACAGAACGCTCCTTAGAAGAGAAGATAGTATATTTTGAACATATTATCCATTGGGATCAGCCCTTGGAGAAAGAGATCATGCTTGATAGTGGGTCAATGAAGAAATAAAAAAGGAAGACCCTTAAATGAGCCCGATGGATTAAGACAGTGTTTTCACTGTGGCTAGCAATGACAGTGAGCATGCTTAGGTCCAGGCAGAGTTACATGAGTCAGAGCTGATTTGATGGCACCTATCTACCATGGCAGGATTTTGTAGAACTGATTGCTACAGGCTTGTGTTATTCATTTAATATAGATTTTAAGATTGTTAAACCTCATAAATTTTTAAGTGGTCAATTTTGAATGCTTTTAAAATTTCCTCTGGCACAGTATATGTAACTATGTATTGTGAAAAGTGATGTACAAACCCCCAGTAAAATGATTAAATAAAAAAAACTTCCTCTAAATATTTAAAAATAAATGTTGAAAGGGTCCACTTTACTCCTTTAATTATGTCCCCCTGTCTTACAAATAACAAAAGCAGGATTTGAGTAGGCCAATAAGCTCCTCACCAGTTCATAAAAGTGACTGTGTCCAGTGCTCAAACTCAGACCTTCACAAGTTCATGACTTTTCCCACTTCACCATCATCATCTTGAGGTTCACAGCCCTTGAGTCAATGCTGTGTCAACTGGGCTGCAGAGAACAGCTGCTCCCCAGAGAGGGTAATCTGGGCTGTACTAGTGACAGAAGCCGATTTGCAGGACTTCCTTGAGTAGTACCCCTGAATAGAGGGGAACTCTTCATCTTTAGGCTACCAGCTTAGGAAAAAATAATTTGCAGCTATATGAGGGGTTGGGGGGGTGGTCTTCACATTTTTTGTGGACTAAAATGGAATTGACAGGGAATGAAACATTTCCATCAACTTGTTGTATTACAGCCCCTTGCTTGGAGTCCTACTTAGTCATAATTACGTAGATCCTGTACACAGTATACTAGATGGCATAACTTATCAACTCAAGGACAAAGAGTTTTTTTCAAAAAATTTTAATTTTTATAGTCACAAAGAACCACTTTCAGGCTAATGTTTAAAGCATTTCTTTTGAATCTCAGCTGTTCCCGTTTGTGCCCGTCTTTCTTCCCTGGTGTTTCTTTGTCTCTATCTTCAGGGCCTCCCAGCAATTTGAGAACTGCAGCCTGTGCTAACGAGTCTGTCAGACATACTGCGTCCACTTTACTGCAATGGAACTCAGGCTCGTTTGTCAAAATGCATGTCTTCGTGGGACTGCTTTCCTGAGCTGTCGGACTCTGCGCGTGAAGTTTACTCAGCTGGTTTAACTTTGGCAGTGGGACCGTTGAGTCCTTCCTCAAAACCACCACCTCAGCTTTCTGGAGATCTTTGGAAAACATTCTCAGACTTGCCCCAGAAGGGGAGAACTGAGTAGTACCAGGCTGTTCAAATGTCTTTCAAACACTCCCAGAAAACACTTCTGGATTTAATGGACAAAAATTGCATAGAATTCTTAGCTCACCTCTGTGATGAGTTTATCATCTCTAGAATATTAAAGCCTATAGAAGGTAACCAAATGCAATGCCAGCACTTTTTAAAAAAATAATTTTATATGAGGAAGAAAGAACAGTGGTGAACCTGCGACTCTTTGAAACTCTTCCGAGTACTTGGCAGCAGTGAACAACCCCATCTGGAGTAAGAAATTCATGTTTGTTATTCAGGTCCAGGGGTATCAATGGAACATGATGTCATATGTATCCTCTTTCAGTTCCCCCCTTACCTGTCTCTCTCTCTCTCTCTCTAATCTTTTTACTGGGGACTCTTATCAACTCTTATCACATTCCATGTATACATCCATTGGGTCAAGCACAATTGTACTTTTGTTGTCATCATCATTCTCAAAACATTTTCTACTGAAGTCCTTGGTATCAGCTCATTTCCCCCCTCCTTCATGAACCCTTGGTGATTTATAAATTATTATTCTTTTGTCATGTCTTACACTGTTCAACCTCTCCCTTCCTGGATTCTCTCAGTTTCCATTTCTTATCTGTACCAGTGCACAGCCTCGGCATATGCACATCTCTTTATGAAGCACCGTGATTGTCATTTATTCGCAATTCTATTATTCTGTTTTTAACATGTCAAAGGGATAATGGCCAAGGCACACAGAAGAAGTGCTGATACATTTGAACTATGGTGTGGGTGAAGTCATTTGAATATACTGAAGAATGCCGGAGAATGACAAGCCAGTCTTAGAAAAAATGCACCTGAATGCTCCTTAGAAGTGGGGATGAAAAAAAAAAGTGAGGTTGGTGACCCCGCTGGAGGCTTATTTGGGATATGTCACCAGGAAAGGCAAATGGCTAAGAGAGGACATCAAGTTTAATAAAGTAGAAGGTCAGGGGGAAAAGGGGAAATGCTCAACGTGATGGTATGACGGAATGGCCACAGAAATGAAGATCAGACCACCCAGCATGAAGAGAACTCTGTTCTGTTCCACATCGGTTCTCCAGGAGCTGGAGCTGCCTCAACAGCCGCGAGGGACAGCAACCATTCACATCACGGGCAACGGCTGCGTCAGAGACAGACTAGCTGAGGGGCCCTGATGGCCACATAGGTGATAAGCTGAACTGCCCATCACAAGTTCAGCAGTTTGAAATCACCAACTCTTCTTCGGGAGAAAGATGAGGCTTTCTACTGGGAATATGTACAGTCTCGCAAGTCTGCAGGCACAGTTCTAGTCTGTCCAGTAACGGAGTCGGCAACGACTCCGTGTCAGTAAGACTGACTGTAAAACTCTGATTGTTTGTTAGAGCTGTGATGGCGCTTACCAGTGAAGTCTTCCTACAGTATGCAATGGAGCCCTGTGAAGGATGTATCTTTTCTAACTTCCGTATTATTAGAACAGGCTAAAATTCAAAGTGCAATACTATTTTAACCTTCAAAAAATCTGAGTTACTGAATAACAAAGGGGGGAAATGCTCTCAATTTCTATGGAGTGAAGGATATTGGTATTGAATCAATATAACTAGACCAAGATAATAGAGCACAGCTTGATTATCCAGTCCATGTTCCATTGATGTTTAAAATGAGAACATTGTCCTTAAGGAATATAATCTTACCTCTTATAGTGTGACTTTATAAGGAAATGAAGGTGGGAAAGTGGGTAGTCAGTAAGAAAAATACACACAGAGATGAATGTAGGTTTACATGGTAAGATTTATGTTTGGAGTAGGTTTAAACTTTTAGTGCTTTACACATATACTGAATGTCCAAATGAAAATCTCTTGTCATTTTCTGTGCTACAAAAATACAATTAGTGGTGACTTTAAAGGCTAGAAATTTCTTTTCTTAAATTTTGGGTGGCTAAAAGATAAATCATTGATTTCTCCATATCACTTCCTGCTCTGTCAGGCTTTCTGAGAGACTATTCCTTTGCTTGTAGATAATCGTCATGTGCCTGCGTGCCTTATGTCTCACCTATTCTTTTTATAACTCAGGAGAGGATCCATCCTCCTTGTGTATGATCTAAGTAACACAACAAAGAGAAAGCTGATTTCAAACAGGACTGCATACACATGTATAGAGAAGAGGCTTCTAGTTGGGTCTGGGGGGAACGTGCAACTTTATAACAAGAGACTAGCTCCATTCAGGCGTTGGGCTTTCCAAATGCATATCTACAGGTAGAATGGCAGGTGGATCTGGCGCCTTGCTAACAGGCAGGGCCAGGGTCCCTCTGTAATAGGTTCAGTCTGGTTTGGGAGCAGAACAGGACCCCATTCTAGGGCATTCACTGAGTTCTTATAAAACCTTGGGTGAATAGACAAAAGGAAAGGGAGCCTCATACTTGTTTATGAGTGTCAGTGGAGTTCACTAGTATACAGTTCTCTGAGTGACTCCTTGATGCATAAGAGTGCTCTAGAGTGGCCTATCATGGTCCCAACCGGAGTCTGGTCCCCCAACATGATTAGTATTTCTAGTTAGACTGTTTTGTAGTTTTGAAAAGGGAAAAGGGGAGTTGTTTTAATAGGGAAGTTGTAAAGGATTGGAATGGATTGTGGACCCCAATACCCACCCCAAACCGAACAAACTGAAACAAAAACAGGTGATGGAACCCCTATATTTGTGGCTGTAATCCTTTGTTCTTTTTTTTTCCTGCCACAATGGGCTCAAGCATAGTATCATGATACATAGAAAGTTATGAGGATAATGCTGGATCTGACAGGGTTTCATTGGGTTGTGCCGGGTCATTCTGGGTAGAAACGGATTCAACGGCACCTAACAATAAAGAATGGAGTCTCCTTTGCTACATTGATGAGACCTTATCAGTGCAAGTCTCACTGACTGCTCTGGGGATATAAAAGAGCAGGTAGGCACCTAGACAAGCAAGGACAGGTATAAAGAGATACCACACAAAGATGATCAAGGAATGGAACTCTGAACTAGAGAAGCTGTGGATTTCCCGAGAACAGTTAATATCCTCCCGCTAGTACCAGTGTCCTGAATTCAAATATCTGGCCTCAAACTATGAGAAAATAAATTTCTCTCGGTTAAAGTTACCCGCATAAGGTGTTTCTGACATGACAGCACTGAAAAACTAAGTCCTTGGTGGAGCAGTGGTTAAGTGTTTGCCTATCAACTCAAAGATAAATGGTGCAAACCCACCAACCACTCCAAAGGAGAGAGATGCAGCTGGCTTCTCACAGAAGCTTTCCTGGGCAGAGCCACTCTAACAGGCTGTGACTCCATCAGGAGTCCAAATTGACTCCATGGCAATGGGTGGCAGAGGGCTGAATCTCCAGTGCGTAGTCAACTTTGCAAAGCAAAGCCCCAAAACCCCAAATCAAACCCACTGCTATAGAGTTGATTTATACTCCAGGTGACTCCATGGGTCAGAATAGAAGTCACTCATTGGATTTCCAAGGAGGTAATCTATATGGGGGAACTGCAATTTTTTAAAATTAGTATTCGAGGAAGTACAACCAGAATGCTCCTTAGAAATGAGGATGGCATCTATCTTGGAAGCAACAAAGCCCACATGGAAGAAGCACAAAAGCCTGTATGACCGAGAGGGGTCAAAGGGATCAGTTATCAGTCAACAAAGAACAAAAAAATCATATTGTTGCATGCCCACCTTCCTGATATGATCACTGAAGACAAATGTGTGCATGAACAAATGCAGGGAAGAAAACCAATGGCACCCAGTATATCAAAAGATATAGCGTCTAGTGTCTTAAAGGTTGAAGGTAAACAAGTGGCCATCGAGCTCAGAAGCCACAAAAACCACATGGAAGGGGCACACCAGTCTTTATGACCACAGGGTGTCAAAGGGATCAGGGATCAGGCACCAAAGGACTAATAAGTGAGGGAGAGTACAGATTGGAAACCCAAAGCCCATTGGTAGGTGAAGCAACATCCCCTTACAAAAGGATTGCAGAGGAGAGGAGCCAGTCAAGGTACAGTGTAGCAACAATAAAATATGCAACTTTCCTCTAGTTCTTCAATGCTTCCTTCCCCCCCACTATCATGATCCCAATTCTACCTTACAAATCTGATGACTGGGGGAAGTGCACTGGTACAGATAGGAACCGGAAACATGGGGAATTCGGGACAGATGATCCCTTCAGGACCCAGTGGAGAGAGCGGTGATACTAGGAGGGTGGAGGGAAGGTGGAGTAGAAAGGGGGAATCAATTATAAGGATGTACATATAACCTCTTCCCTGGGGTACAAACAACAGGAAAGTGGGTGAATGGAGACATCAAATAATGTATGATATGACAAAATAATAACAATTTATAAATTATGAAGGGCTTAAGTAGAAAGAAATGTTTTGAGAGTGATGATGGCAGGAAATGTACAAATGTGGTTTGCATACAGTAGATGTATGTATTGGTTGTGATGAGTTGTATGAGCCTCCAATAAAATGATTTAAAATTAAAAAAGAAATGAGGACAGCAAGTTGTGGTCCATCTTACATGGCATTAGTAGAGAATAGCTCTTGAAGAAGGACATTGTGATTGGTAGGTTTATTGTGCCAACATGGTCAATGAACTCATGTGGGATTCATTGAAGGGCAGAGAGAGAAATGGTTCAGTGAGCCTCACCTTTCTTGTCCCTCACTCTTTGATGATTGAGCCACTATGCAGCTGCCTTGCTTGTTCTGTGCCTCCACTTGCAAGCTACACTGCCTGTGGGACACCTTCCCCGTGGATTGTGTTGCTATAATTTGAGGTTCCTTCAAGACCTCCTTCGTCACGCTACTGAAGTATACATTGCTTGAGCTGGGGACTGTCAGACCCTGTCATCTGGCTGACTGTTGATGACCTGCCTTGCTGTTTGCTGCCTGTGCCTGGGTAACCTGAATTGCTCTACAGAGGATTACTCAGTGGGCCTTCAAGCCTTGAAGGACTGCCAGTGTTTTAGCTGTCTCATGGAAGTGAGTTGCACTGAGCCATTTGTACTGCTTTATAGATTAGTTAACTGTTTATTTCTTATGTTATCTATGTAAATACATATAAAATTACTAGTTCCCTGGTTTTGTTTCTCTAGAGAACCCTGTCTAAAATAGACATTGAATAAAATGAGAACAAAAGTTCTAATGAGTTTAATGAGGTGTGGTGGGACTCATTTTTGCAAGAAGGCTGTGTGTATATGCATGGAGTGCTTCAGTTTTTGATGTTCACCTAATTTTCTTATGGATGAAATAACACATAAGCATACACAAAATCCACATTGTTCTCAAATACACTAATCACATTGGGACATATTTAACAATTAATTTTCAAAGCAATCAACTAGAACATGACTGATGATATAAACCAGGAAACCAAGAACAAACCTGATTAAGGTGAGGAAACTAATAAGGCCTAGGGCAGAAGGGCAAGTGTGTGTGTGTGTGTGTGTGTGTGTGTGTACAGAGGTCCTATAAATGCTGGCTTGGAAAATACCAGTTCCATTGCTGATAGAGTAGGGCAAGTACATTCCTAAAAGATTTAGGAAGTGCCATCTGAAGGTTGAAGGCGGCCATTGACAATAACTTGAGGGTTTAACCTTGGTTTTGGAACCAAGGTATTCAAGTGTCAGGTGCTCTAAATTAATTCGGCCTCCCCAGCCCTCAGTGGCAAGAAAAGATCATTTATCCGTTGGGGTTTCTTGGATATTTTGTTCCACAAAGAAGTCATTTAACAGTATTCTGAAGCAGAGGCAAATGATACGTAGAGTCCCAGGAACTAATTTCTGCCCTAAAGTTCAGCCAGTCATCATAGGGAAATACAAATACACATTTACCCTTCTATTAGAAATATGCTATTGTGGATAAAAAACACTGTAAATCTTAGAACCATCAGGAAGAACATCAACATAGATATATTTTTAAATCATTTTATTGGGGGCTCTTATAGTTCTTAGCACAATCCATCCATTGTGTCAAGCGCAGGGAGCATCAATATATGTAGATAGTTTTAACTCCAGTGCTCACATGGCTGATTCCCTTTTATCCTTTCACAGCTCCCGCCTCAGAAACAGCTTCCTCAAACCATGTTTCCAAAAGAAACATCAGGCAGCTTTTCCTCTCAGCCCATCATTTTTTCCTTTGCAAGTCCACAACGTGTCGTGGTTTATTTTCTTGTTTTGGAACTCTCTCTCCTACATGATGCTGTATGTACCATGATATCCAGGGGAGGATCTGCCTTACTTCCCTCTTACTCTAAATGTCTGCTTCGTCAAACACTATGACGGACTTTGTGTGGAATGTGTGTGTAAGCGAGTCAGTGAAGGATCCAGCCTGGGTACACAAGTGTGTGTTGACAGAAAGACGAGGCCCTGTCTCAAGCTGAAGTCGGGACGATGCACATGTGGTGCAGAAGGAAGTGGCTGGACTCATTCAGCCGATGATCTCGGAAAAGAATGGTGACAAGGACTTATTATCAGTTTCTTCTCTCTTCCTCCTACCAGCATCCCTGCTATAATTTCCCATAAATAATAGCTTCATATTAAAATTAAAAGACTCTTGGAGAGTTTTAAATTTAAGAGAAATACCAGAAGCACAATAAATAAAACCAAATGTAATTAATGGGTTATGAGTTAAAACTACTGAAAATATTATATATATATATTCACTGGAGTCAAATTTCCTGTTAGGAATGATAATAGGAGAAAGAGCAGACTTTGATGTTTTGCCAAAAGCCACCAGTATGGTAATCCCTATTATTGTGATGTGGGCACCTGGCCTACAGATTGCAGAATTCTGTGTGGTTTTACTCAACCAAATTTCTGAAAGAACCAGCAGAAAGGGCTGGGTTGGGAAATGTGTTATCTATAAAAGTAAACCACAAAAATAATTTCCAAGTGCCACTAAAGGCCTCAGTTCAGACTGTAAATGCCAAGACAGTTAGAATAAAATATTGTCGTTTCTCACCAGTGTGGTAACACACCCAGCCGGCCATTAGCCACTAGAGGGGGAGGGTGTCCCCCGTCAGCATGGGTGGGTGAAGGGGGAGGTGCTGTGGCGTGGCCGTGGGGTGAGAGGCGTGCCTCACAGTTGCAAGGCTCACCCAGTCCTTTGGTGGAGTTTGCTTCTGGCTCTTAAAATTGATCTCATTCAATAATTTTATCTCTATTGGGATTTGTCTACTGTATTACTAAAAATACCTGTGGGATACATATACCCATGTCCAGAATCCAACAGCTTTCTCTTAACAGTTTAGAAACTTATCCATCTAGGGCTGAGCCCCGGTGGCGTAGTGGTTGTGCGCGGGACTGCGGCCCACTGGGACGGAGGTTCAATTCCAGCAGTGGGGCTGGGCCTCCTACTCCCACCACTGGAGAGCAGTGATGCCAAAAAAAAGAAAAGAAAAGAAACTTATCCATCTAATAAACTATGTCAAAATTCAATTTTCCTCTGAACAGACCCAAGCTGTTTATTTACTAATAGTTAAGAAAATTCAATCTACTTCCTTAAAGACAAATTCTTTTTTATCTGGAGTGCACCCAGCCATGTATTTCCCCAGATTTAAAGAAGCTGTGTCTGAAGGAACACATTAATATATAGATTCCTCTGTCCAAGAGAGCAGGAGAAGCATTTCATTTTTTACTTCATATGGTAAAAATGGCTGAGTTCCCCAAGCAGTTCTTCCCACACACTTGGCCTCAGTAGACTACCTCTTGATTCAAGGAAATAGAAACAATAACTAGAAGTGGGTTCAACAGTAAGGAAATGCCATTACTCCACATACCATATACTCAGGCAGGGAACTTGAGAGTTGATTTCTTTAGAAGTCCATCGAAAACATAAACATCTGAGGGCTTATACTTTTTATGTGTTTTACTCAACTTCCCATTCTGTTACCCTCAGCTGGTTGCTAACGAGGAGCCTACAGCACATCTGAGCATTATGTCTTCACTCAATAATATGAAAAGAAAGTAAAATTAGAGTAGACTTTAATTAGAAAAATGTATAGGTCATGCCAATTCTAAACCAGTCACTGACAAGGGGGATAGGATTCACCCAAGCTTACTCTTGTTAGCCTGAGGAGGGGCGCGGCTGCCACAGCTTCAAGATGGGTCCAAATTAAAGAAGAATGGATATTGGGTAGACAACTAGTTGTGGTTGCTCTGAAGGGAGAAACCTTTACTTAAAGACTTTAGGGTGAGGAATTCTTCTGTACTAGGATTAGCTTGGGTCAATTTTTTCCCCTTGAACTTCTTGAACTATGATGATTCTATAAAGAAATCCCACTCTTTAAGCAAGGTAAACCATATTTCTAGACAAGGAATCCACACACATTTCTGCAAATCATTTTAGGTTTTGCAGGCCATGCACATTTGCTGCTACTGTCTCTTACGATCCTTCTTTTCTGTCTTCTTTTTACAACCCTTGAAAACATTTAAACAAATAAGCAACCTAGCCCAAGGGGTTATATAAAAATAGGCTGGTACTAACCATACAACTGCAGGGCTATAAGCCTCTCACCTCCATTCTCAGCAGAAAAAGCAGAACAAGAGATAATACCAACAATGTTAAAAGCTGAACATATTTGAAAGAAACCTGTAAGATTTTAGACTGTTTAAGGACAGAAAAAGTGGAGACACTATCCTCTCATTGATAGTTTGGAAGACTTCAAAGCAGTAGATACTATAGTAGCAGACAGAGAGCAATTAAAGAAAAAAGGCCAGTACTGTGATGACTTTGGGACTCTAATGTATAAGTTCCTTAAAACCACCTTCAAGCTCAATGATTCACTTTCTAAGTTAATTTATTTTTATTAGTAGTTGAGCATTGAAACATCCTATTATTTCATATCTCAGTGATGTCAAGTAGAATTGTACAATTGCTATCATAATCAGTTTTCAAACATGCTTTTTCTATATGGATGCCATGACATTGTCCTTTTTATATTCCTCCCCTTCCCAAACCCCTGATTCTACTTGCTGTCCCTGTAGGTTCATCAATCATTAGTTTCATATACTGAAAAATGGAAAAGCATATAACACAGCTTTAAGATGGTGACATAACACCTCTGAGATATATTCTAATATAAACAAAGAAAGCCCAAACAGCACAATATACACCAAAAAATGCAGAAAACTTTAGAAACCAGATCAGGTCCAGCCTGCGTCATAAGGGGGGATCTACTGGCAAAGTTTTAACTGTTTAGATTTATGCCTTTGATCTTCAATACACCCCACTACCAAACACTTTGCTTAGTGGTCGTGTTCCTCCCACCCCTCAATTTAGATAGTGGAGTTCTCCAGAGGCTTTTTTCCCATATAGTTCCACAAATGAAACCTGGCCTCCCTTTATAATCCATTGCTATCTGAACACCTGATTCTCACAATTTAGGCTCTGATCCAGATCCCTCCTTTGACTTTGGATTATATGAATTCCAATCCTTCTGTGGTTGATAATGTATGTGTGTTAGTCTGGATGGACTAGCGAAACAAATTCATAAGCATGCATATGTATATAGGAGGGACTCTTATACAAAGGGTAATTGTACATTGAGAAAACACCCCAGTCCTGTCCAATCCAAGGTCATAAGTCTGACATTAGCCCATATGTTGGATACCAATCTATAAGTCCTCTTCAGACTCATCAAACACATGCAATGATGCCATACACAGAATGATGCCAAAAACAGAATGACCCCAAGCCAGTGGGTAGAAACTCTTTGGATCCACTGGTGTTGTAATCATCTCAGCATTAGCAGGAGTCTCCATGTGGCTTCTCGAGGTTCAGGTTTCTGACTGCATCAGGGTAGGTTCATATGGCTTCTCTTCAGGGATGTCTCACAGGGAGCCAGCCTTATCAGTCAAGTCTCTCAGACAGCCAGTGTTATCAATCAAATGTCTACAAGGGAGTGAAAAAGTGTCTGCTGCTTCAAAGAAGGAAGTACCAGATTTCCCAGAATTCTCAGAGGAGAAAGCCCTGTCAACACAGAGGTCTCATTGGCTATCTCCAGATTGACAGGTTAGACTCCACGCCTACACTCTTAGTCCTCAGATTGACTTCAGATTAGGTGACCTCCACAGTGTGCTTCATGTGGATTTAGTTGACATGTCACTTAGATGGCTGCTTGTCTGGAGACAAGCCTTTTAGACTCCAGATACTATTTTATCTGATAGCCAAGCATCATCTAAATTCTTTGTCACATTTTGCTATAGCACCCATGTAAAATTCATTCTTCACTGTATGGTGATTCACTAATTTTCTTAGGATGGTAAGATCTGAAATTATGGGACATTTGTTTTTTAAAATCACAAATTTTCCTCTTATTTTTAGATTATTAAACATTAGTATAATGAAAACTCATATTCTTAGTTATATATTGAAGAATGCACAATTCACACATCTACTTCAAATTTCATACTAAGTTTTCAGCTCTTTTTGATAAAAATCAAGTACTTAGTTAATATACTTTAATATTTTTGGTTTGTAACAAAAGTTCATGAGACGTTAGATACATGTGATTTAAATCTAGCGGTTGACTTTACATTTGGATAAAACATTCCATTGCAATAATGAACAAAACTAATGGACACATTAAAAACAGCAATATGTTTGCGTTTTGAATATAATCTTTTCAGTTAAATGTAGCCTTGCTTTTATAACTATGAAGAATATTGGATGTTCATATGGTTGAATATGTTACTGTTGTTAGGTACAGTCAGACTGTTTTCAATTCATATCAACTCTATTTACAACAAAGGGAAACACTGTGGGGTCGTGTGCCGCCCTCACCCTTGTCTGACCCCTCGAGGCGGCCACCTCGTCAAGGGTCTTACTCTTCCTCTGTGAACATAAAGCCTTTCTCCAGGGATGGGCCTCAAAACATGTACAAAGTTCATGAAAGGAAGTCTTGCCATCCTTTTCTCAATGGAGCATTCTAGCTATATGTCCTCTGAGATAAAGTTTTCTGTTCTTTTGGCAGTCCGTGGAACTTTCATTATGCTTCACCAGCACAAAGTTCAAATGCATCAATTCTTTGTGAGCTTTCCTCATTCAAGGGCCAACTTTCTCATGCATATGAAGTGATTGAAAATACCATGGCTTGAGTCAGAAGCATCTTAGTTGTCGAATTAGCCTTGTTTCACAGCATTTTAAAGAGTGCAGCAGATTTACCCACTTGATCGCTTGACTGCTGCTTCCGTGAGCATTGATGGTGGATCCCAGAAGATGAAATCCACACCCACTTCATTCTTTTCTCTTTTCCAATAATGATGTCACCTACTGTCCAGTTTGAGGACTTTGGTTGAAGTTATCATCTGGTATTGAAGGCTTTAATTCTTCATCTTCAGCAAATATTTCAAGACATCCTCACTTTCAGCAAGCACATCACTTTCATCTGCACATCATTGATTTTTTTTTT